>AWUE01019212.1:0-53211 GCA_001974825.2 Corchorus olitorius
TTTATTATATATATATATATATATATATAGAGTAGGAAGATAAGATTTAGATTTACTTAGATACCATTCATACCTATAGCCGTATAAAGGATCACATTTTCGGTTCTAAGACTAGGATTGGATTTGCTACACAAAATGAAATTTATTAATTTGAATGATCTAATCTAATTATTTAGAATATAATCAATGGTCCACATGTTACAAAATTCTTATGTATATGTAGTTATATATGTGCTCTATCTAAATATACTTTTATACTTTAATTCAATTCCAGTAGTATAATATTTGCAAGGCCATATATATTATTCACCCAATTCTTGCTAGCTCTTCAATATTTAATCCTTGCATGCCACCCATGTCCCATTTGATTGTGATTTTAATTAAAACAAAAGAATGAGAATTACATAGTCAACAATCAAAATTTTCAATTATGCAATCTATAAAAAGAAACACTTTTGTTTTTTTTTCTTTAAATCATATTTTATATATGTATATCTAAATATCAATGAAACATGCTAACTAGCTAGTTGAGTCAAATTCTTAGACATTTACATTACCATATCTATAATCACAACTTTTTTTTAGTAAATGATGATAAGAAATCACTTCATAATAATCAAATTATTAAATACAAGTCAAATTAGGGTTTATCAATATTTATGTTGAAACATTACACACAAACTAACTTTGGGGCCAATCTTTCTCGATTTTTCATGCATCAAAAGTGGAAAAAAGAAAGTTATATATTTATGTTAAGGAAGAAGAAAAATTGTGGAGGTAACGTGTAGCATTGTCACTTTCCAATGATCCAAAGAGTGTAGTTTTTAAGTATAGTTTTTTGGACAGTTGTATGAAATGTGGACAACTTACCTACCTTTGCTTTTGCATTGCTAAGTGCTCACACGTGTGAGTCCAACGAAAACGAAAACCCCATGTGAAGTCGCAACCCTTTAGCCAAATGGGTTCGAACATTCCAAGAACTTGGGTGAACCCATTGTCTCCAAACTGCACCCTATTTCATTTTCCTTATCTTTGTCTTCTTTTCATTTCCCTTTCTTTCTTTTTGAGCAAGAAAAAGAAAACAAAACAAAAGAAAAGAAAAAGTTATTATACTACAAAGATCGAGGCAGACAGCAGATACATTCATATTCATTTCATTTTCATATTTCTAGAATTAAAAAAGCAATTTATTTTATCATGTATATAATTATTATATTAAGTATTATCTTCAACTGAAGAGGCAACTGCCGACCAGTCTAAGCTGTGACTGCGGTGCACACGTGCAGCTTACTTACTGCATTCTTTTTTCTGTATGAGAGGTTCTTTTCCATTTCCTACTTTTTCTAAAGTATGTTTCTTTTTAAAGGGCCCAATCACAATATTTCATTCACAAAAATCCAAAATTTTGATAAATTTTACTGATACTCCATATATTTTTTTTCTAAATCAAGGTTTGATTTCTCACAAATCTTCTTATATATAAAAGTTACTTAATTTGTTGTTGTGTTTATAAATCACCATCTATCGCGATTCATGTTTCTTGTGTTACATTTATTCATATTATATTCATCAAGCAAAACGTGAAGAAAGAAAGGAAAATCTTATTAGGAAAAGGTAGAAATTAATGATCTTCATTACTATAAAATTTCTAGATATTACATTCTTTTAATGACAAAAATGTGTCTATTATTATTATATAATATAACCATTAAAATTTGGTCTCTCGTCTAATGGAAACAATTATGAACATAATGGGTCAAAAAGAAGCAGCAAATTTCACTTGAACCATAAAATAAAAAGATAGCCGGTGCTTGTCTTGTTTATTTTTCCATAAATTATTCTTGTAGCAGAATATATGTGTTATTTTGTTTCCAAATTACTAAAACCATTACATATGATAATATGAGAATCCAGCTTAGAAAAGAAATGGGAAATATGTAATGATTTCCAACTTAAAGGACGGCCGACGGGGAGCCTTATTTCCAACTTGTGTGCCGTTGCTATCAAATAAGGGCTATTGTATTGTGTAGAGTAATTGTCATCAACCCAACAGGCCTTGTTTGAAAGCTGAATCAAAACGGGCCCAATCTGAAACTGCCAAGTCACAATCACTTTCCAAAACTGCTACCACTATGTATATATCATCAAATTCATATAATATATAAATTAATAAAAAAGGGTTCAATTTCATGTCCAGGCTTCATAATGCCAGATGAATCATGAATGTGATTGCCTCGGAATTTAATAGTGGTTGCCAACATGAAATCAAATTTTGATCCTTTAAGAAGATGGTCCACGAAACAACCCATGAGGGATTGAGTATTAGCTGCCTATAGCTTATATACAAATTCTAATGTGTCGGCAAGCGTATCAGGTTCTTGGTAACCATTGAATAAGAGTTTATCATAGTTCATCTGGTTAAGTCCGAAACAAGAAATCATAGAGGAATTGCTTGACATGTTACCGTAAAATTCTTCCAACTTAGGAAGAGGCTTTTTTTTTTTTTTGGCCAGAAGGAAGAGGAGAAGAGGCTAATCATGCCTTTTTCAGTTGGGTATCGAACATTAGAATTTCAACAAATCATTAACATATGAATAAGTCTATAAGAAATTGCTTATAATTACATTCTTTCCTTATGATAAACTAACGAGTATATCTTAATTTATGTCAAAAAGTACAGAATGCTCTCCTCTCTGTTCTCTCCATGACTCCATGTAGTTAACTATCCATCTACGGCCCAAACAAAACCAACAGCTAAACATTCACACGTGGCCCAATATAAGAAAAGGGAAGACAATTAACTAATCATTTATCACAAATGGAGAAAAACCTCCATGATAATAATAATAGTATAGTATGTAAAATGTAATTTTTAATGTAATTTGTGAAAATTATTTGATGGACGTTACAGATTTACTACCATTTATGAGCATCAGGCTTTCCACCCTTAGGCCACAAATACAACATTAAGAATTATACTACTATAAAAGAAAAAGAATAAAAAACCTAAATCAAATAATGCTTGAAAACAAAAGGAAATAGGCATCTTAGTCACCCTAAGCAACTATTATACAACACAAGGCAAACTAATAGGAATTAAGAGAATCTTTTCAGTGGCTATCTCCTATTACCTTTCCTGTCTAGTGCAGAAAATGAGTTTCCTGGATGATTACCTCTTTGTTGTTGGTTACCGCTATGATACTGATTGCCACCCCTGTGTGGTTGGTTTCCTCTTTGTTGATAATCTCCCCTCTGGCTCTGATGATGCGATTGGTTACCTCTTTGTTGCTGATTGTCATGCCCCCTATGAAAACCCTGGTTCACTCCACCTTGTTGATGTAGGCCATACCCTCCTGAAACATTTTGACTCGCATGCGGAGCCCCTCTACCACCCCACTGCTGATAACTACCACTTCCAGGTGCCTGGTAACTCCGGTTACCATCATAACCACCAGGATGAGAAGGATATGGAGCAGACTCTGTTGGCATTTGTGCCACAGGGCGGGGCATGCGCATTGATCCATTGTTTGGATAATTCCTTGGAGGGTGGTGCAAATTATATGCAGCTGCTTGACTATTTGTATGGTACTGATGAGAACCATAGGGTTCGTTGTAACCATGGGCATACGGAGGACGCACTGGATGAGCCATTCCATACTGTCCCTGGTTATGAAACCCATGATTTGAATAGGAATGGACTGGTGGGACATGACCAGTGGCATATGATGGTGGTGGAGCCTGCATATGGTTACTATACCCGTTACGATGATCTCCCTTCAACGGTAAGCTATTAGCAAGGAGTCTGTGTGATGCCTCCGCAAGCTTATGGCCAGAAATGGCACCCGGAGGGTTATGCCTGAAATAGAAAGCAAAACATATATCAAACCATTAGAAATTTTTTCCTTACAATGAGACGTGATGTAAGATTAACAAAAGGAAATTTCAAAATACAAAGTGTTTGCAATCTTTTCAATATCAACCTATCTGTCAAATGATGACCAGGACCAGGCGCCCTTCCATTTTCAAAATGTCTCCTTCCAGACTCTTCATGCCACAACGTAGGTGCGGGTTTCAAGTCGCTGTATTGCACCATCTGCGAAGCATACGCGCACAAACAACATTGTAAATAAATGACTATATCAACTGTGATAAGCATTTTTTCAGTTATTAAAATATTCTTGCTCATAATAAAATTGTTACATTCTTCCATATTCCAAATTAAAATTCTAAAGCTCTGACGGCAGACAATTTTCAGAAAAAGCTCCAACAACATCCATACTAAAGTTCCAAGTCCTAGAAAAGCTAGTGAGCAATACATTTGCGTAAGGTCAGCAAGATGAGTGGTCTTTCAACACAACTCAGCTGTTTCAATCTGTAATATGTTATAGATTTAGAAACTAGCGGCAGCTAAACATTTGGTCAACTACCCCATTTTAAAAACTTCAATGGTTCAACCAACAGCTAAGTCAGATGATAAAGAATAGACAAAACTAGATGAAATAAAAAGTGGTGTACAGCATTTACATAATAAAAGAAACTTGAAAAAGGATCATCTTTCGTCAATCAGAAAGCAGCAATTGCTACATACCTTGGGAGGAAATTTCACGCCAGCTGGAGGACGGGTGATATGTTTATGAGCTTTTGGAAGTCTATATATACAACATCTGAAAGGCACCCCGTTCGAAAGAAAAAAAAGAATAATAAGTAGTGCATCTTTTATGAAACCAGTGCACATGATCAATAAATTATTAAGACATCAGTAATTGAAACTTACATGACTTCATTGGCCAATATATCTTCCATGTCCTTGATTGGGGACCTGAATATAGGAGGCTGAGTATCTCCAGCACAAAGGGAAATGTAACCATTCATCCCATCACTGCATGCAGACCTAAATAAATCAGAAAAATGGTTGGAACATACCTCAAAATCCATGCTAGCATGCATATAATAGCATAGACAGCTTGAATTCTAAATTATATCACAAAAAATCATAAAAGATCAAATAAGCATGCTGAACTATATCTTGAATATCAACATCTCAGCACATGCAAAACCGCATGCAATACTGCCCATGTCCGTATATATTGTATAGTCAGCAAAAGCAGCATAGAGGAAATAATAGTAGAGTATAAAGCAAAACTAAGCCCAAAGACCAACATGGTGAATGAGATTGTAACTTCTATCATGACTAACAAAAAGACATACATAAGAGCATCTACTTCCCCCTCACAGACTTGCAATATAAAGCATGTGATGAAAAGATGTAATCAAATATGACTGAGATCATCAAGCATCTTAAGATAGCATTATAACAATATTAAGTGAAGGAGCGATGAAAAATAATAAGCACAGTAAAAGTTCTGAATGAACTTAAAAATTTTCTACACACTAAATAAGTAAAAATCCTGCTGACCAGGAAAAGGAAAAGAAGTAACACTAAATACTGAAAGTTTGGCAGTATATTCAAAGAATAAAATAACAATAACAGAAATTGTCTACAATGGCAATTAGAAAAAAACCATCAAAAGAAAGAGGGCAAATAGGCATAATTGTAGCAATATGAAAGTGCAATGATTAAAGCTTTCCAACACAAACCTTAATTCAGGTTTGACTTCCTCCTTGACTTCAGTTCGTTGCAAATCTGTCATTTGTTTACAACGGTTGTCAAGAGAAAATATTTGTTCTGAGAGACGGTGTGAGGCTGCCACAAAAAGCATCTCACACATTATGCTGTTTCTCCGTGCTTCTTCCTCCTGCATAAGATTGTAGCATTTGAGAGATTAATAACCACAGCTAAAACAAAAACAAAAAAGAACAAAAAGACTCTTTAAGAAAGGAGAAAGAGAGGAAGACATGCATGAAATAAGACTTAATTATATTGCTATACCGTTAAAGTATGTTCGATTTTTGCAACCTCTGCAAGCAGGCGATCTTCATCAATGAAAGGCAATTTCGCAATACCCTTCAGAAAGCAATAGGGAAAATTCAGTAAACCAAAATTTTCTATAGTCTACTTATATATATGAAACTAATCCAAAAGAGTAAAAGATGGATCTACCTGCCAAGAATATCGCTTTCCATTCATATCAACTTCAAAATCTGGGAGGGAGAAAAAAGAGTACAGATTTAAGATCTTAGGGGGGGGGGGGGGGGAAGGAAATAAACACGATGCCTGCTTGTTTAGCAAAATAGCATACCAGTCGGATAAAAATCAATAATGGGTGAATTGGGATCGGTCATCAGTTTCCTATAATGTTCGGGAAGTGCATGGGCACTGCAAAAATAAACTCATCAGTATCCTACTGATTCAGACACTTGCAATGAGAAGAAAGTGGAAACAGGCAAAAGTACCTTGCAGCAGGAAAAACCCCCAATAACTGATTGAACGGTTTGAAGGGAGAGCCCAGATCAAACTGAATATCTAGCTGACCAAGATCCTTTAAATCAGATGCAAATGGTGCATAATGATACGGATAAAACCTGAAAGAACAAATGATTATGTATGTCTGAGTAACAGAATGAGATCCCCATCAACAAAATATCCTCACCAAAGCATAATGAGCTGAGAAGGAAATGCAAACTCAAAAGGAACAAGGAATAAGATGACTGATTCTAAGAACAAAATAACAATGTCCAAAACAAAGAAGAATCCAACAAACTTACAAACATAACCATATAAACCATGCGTATTATAATATAAAAAGCAACACTAAAAAACACTGGGCAAACTTTCCTTTAAAACCAGTTATTGTCTAATTGAAAAGAAACTCACCATCTCCAAGAACAAACCCCTTCATAGTAATAGTGCATGACCCAACATAGACCTTCTGTATACCTCAAAACCTAAACGGAAAAACCTCAAGCATATAAGAATCAAAGATACAACTGAAAAAACATATTATACAACATCTTAACAGAAATTGAGGAACTCACAACATCTTTCCGTATTGCTTCCATTTCCTCGAGAGTTTTTGCAGAAAACTTTTCTTCATAATACCTCTCTTTCCACCCTGGTTCTCCCAATTTAATCTGACACAAGACAATGGCCATATAAGCAGCTAAAATAATTGAAATGGATTACAATGGCAAACAAACTCAGAGAGAGAGAGAGAGAGAACACAATATTTGCTATTAAGGGCGCATTCTACATCCAAATGTCTCAACAACCAAAAACTTGAAAATACAAGACAAAGTCTAGCCCATGGGATTTTACATTCAAATTACAAATTCAAGCGAACTATTTTTCATTGGTAGAAAAGAGACTGTGGGTGGGAGAAGC
The DNA here is from genome assembly GCA_001974825.2 of Corchorus olitorius. Lineage (NCBI taxonomy): Eukaryota > Viridiplantae > Streptophyta > Magnoliopsida > Malvales > Malvaceae > Corchorus > Corchorus olitorius. The sequence goes on from AWUE01019212.1 coordinate 7,283, forward strand.
ATACTTGTTAACAATTGAAAAGAAAAAGAAGGGGGAAATTTTTTATTTAGAGTATTTATTCTGAATAGTGATTCAGCCAAAGTATTAGTAGAAAGTAGAAACAGACAATTTAAAAAAATCATAAATTACTTATGAATAGTTAGCATCTCAACCTTGTCTTCCTCATGATTATTGGAGTTAAAAAGGTCAGATTTGTCACGAATCGCCGCCTTAAGTTTTGCTTTCAATTCTTCTTTGTTATCTTGTACCTGATGCCAATGTGGACAAGAAAAGAGCATAGTAAGGACCACCATGATGTATGTTACCAGAAAGAGATATTATAACACAGCTAATACTCTCTTAACTCCTCGCCAGCAAGGCTCATACCAAATCACAGGTTAGACCATGGAATATGAGTCCTAGCGAATGGCTGAAGGAGTCAGAATTACATTAAAGTGCCTCTCCTGAAGCAGGAAAACATACATCTGTTTCGATATCATTCTCTGCTTCGACAATAGCAGCACCGATAGTGGCCCCTGGAGATAAACGCCGCACTTTGTGTGGCCGACCAGAGGATCCATTACCATTAGACTCCACTGTTTGCTGAAATGGTGCAGGTGAAGCGCCAGAGGCAAGACGAGAACCGTGGAATCTGGCAACTGGAACTAGAGAATCAGGTTGAAATTGAGGCTCTGCATCATCTCCTCTTCTAGCTTGTGCTTTATCACGCTTGATTTTTTCTGCTTGACGCTGTATAAAACCAGTAGCATAGTAAATTAATACTGAATTCTTTTACCAGCTCATAGGATGAGTATCAAAAGAGATCAAATGTATATATGCCCTTGGATCTCAGAAACATTTAAGACTGTTGATTGTGATTTTTAATTCGACAAACCTGATGCACTCGTGCTCTTTTCTGGAATATCTTATCCTCGTAGGATCCCACAGCCTGGATAAAATGCTCTACCCTGCTCAAATTCGGCTGAAATAGCAAACAAGCAGTCAAAAGCATTAGTTTACCATATAAAATCTGGTGATTGGAACAATATGCAGCTGACACAACTACGAGTAACCAGTACCTTGCATCCATCAGTCAAATAACCACCCAATGAGCTAAATTCCTTCTTGTATACTGCCATTAGCAGGTTGATTGCACCCTGCATATTAACAAATGGAAAAGAGAGCTTCCTATTAAGACATCATTCTATAAAAGCTCAACTTTGAATTTGAAAAATCATTATAACAATATAAGCCCATAGTAAATTAACTACTTCAACCATTTACAAACCTCACGAATCTCTAGGGTAGGCATATGAGGTAAGAAATCGTTGCCAACAAAGAAGCAAATAAATATAAAATCATCCACAATGCGTTCCAAATCCATTTGAAAAGGAGGATTGGGGATTCTCATCTCATATTCCAGATACTCCCTAAGTGTCCATATATTCAGAAACTGCAAAGAAGAAGCAAATAACAAGTGGTTATTTATCTAAAGATTTTATAATAATCATTTCAAATAGAGATAAATTGAAATATACCTGGTATGGCTTTTTGGCTACAGCCTGTCCATCGCCCTTCTCATCAAATTCTCCAGCCTTCCTCTTTGCCTTTCCTTCACAATTTGCTGCTAAATGGCCCAGCTGACCACATAGGAAGCATTTATCTTGTCCGGGGGTGAAGACAACCTAAAAGTATATTCCACAAAACAATGTTACTTTGCAGACACGAGGGAAACATGATAATAAAATGATAAACATTCTTCAATAAAAAAAAAATCAATTTACTGCTAACATCCACGTATTCCAATAAATGAGTAAAATGATCAACCTCAAATGAAAATTGTAAAGACACAAGATAAGGCAGGTCATGAGAAAAATATTCACGAAATTTACAACAATTCTATAAGTAGCAAGCTTCTATAAGTTGTACAAAACACAAACCTCTCGGAGGATTGAGAAATGAACTTCATGAGTAGCCAAGGCCAACATAATTAAATCAGCATCCTGTCAAGTGTCATCAATCAGCAGGGTGAACGACTTTAGCCAAGTTGGCAAAGCAAATAAATACATGTAAAATTCAAATAGAAGTGAAAGTCATAATAGAAAGTACTGAAGGGAGGAATATACCAAACCATACAGGCAATGGCGAGTGTTTGGATCAAAGCCAGGAAGGTTCCTTTGTAGCCGAATATAAGACATAATTTTATGTTCTCCTTCACCAGGAACATTTGCATCAGACAGAATAACCTTCAAAAGGATGAAAGTATAAGAAAAAAACCAAAGCTCTCTATCATGACAGAAACCTAAGCAAGAATAACTGAAGTAAATCATAAAGAACCTAACAATCAAGCTACCTTGATATTTTTCCATCCAGGGTCATAATTTAATCTAAGGTGAATATAGTACTGCAAAGCAACAGAAAGGACAGCCATAAATGGAGTGCCAGGTGTAATAACATTTGAATCAACAAGCTGTGATTCCTCTTTAGGAGGAAGATTTCTGCCCTCCCTCTCGAACTCCTCACGAAGGCGTGCTTCTTCAGCTGCCTACAAAAGGAAGTTAGCAAAGACAAAATTATCATCAAATTGCCTTTGTTTATGGCAGCAATTCTTTCATTAGATTGTAAGAGTACATGAAAATACAATACAAACAAAACATTGTCTAATTTAGGAGTTTATCTGGAAATAAAAGCAGAAACTACCCACGATAAAGCAAGGAATCACATACCGCCTCAGCAGCATCTTTTGCAGCTCTAAAACGCCTAGATCGCTGTTGGTTCATTTTAGCCCGAGGGGCAACACCATCTACAGAATATTCAGACCAAAAATTTAGTATTATCCAAAATTACGACTATAATTCATCTGCATGTCAAATGTATCTTTCAACCTAATCTCTACTCACCAATAGCCATAAATAAAAGCTTTCGAGGACGGACCATAACAAACAATCTATCAATGTAATCAAACATGCACTGAAATACTTCATCAAAGGTTGTAGGCGAAGGCTGCATGAAACGAAGTCAAATTAACCAAATTATATCCATTCTAAGAATAACAACGAAACATAATAATGAAAATTATAATGGCGTGGAGAGAGTTACTCTGTCTTCGGGGTGGAAACAGGGATGAATGATACCGTTCATGTCGAGATAAAGATTATCATATTCGATTTTGTTAGGGTTAGGTTTACTCGTATCCACCGGAATCGAGACGCCATCGATCACCACGGGCTCTTCCTCGATAACGTCCACCACAACCATCGGATACTTGTCCGCTAACCATCTGTAGAACGCCGGCACTCCCATTGCCAATCGCTCCCAGTCCCAACCTCTTGCGGATCTCTACCGAAAATTGAACAACAATGACAAAACCCTAACCTAAAATCGAGAAAAGTTTGAAAGAGGGAAAATTCGGCAGCTTCAAGTTAATGTGTTTCTTTTATCTGCTTTCGTGAATCTGTTTGGCAAGGGTGAATTAGGGCAGAGAAAAAAGTAACGGGACAATATTACCCCTTGTGAAATTTGGGGAAAACAGAGATAAAGAAGCGGGAGACTTTGGGGATGTTTGTGTCTTTATAAGTGGGGGAAGGTCGGTTTTGGATTATGGTGCGAACAAAATAATACTCCTAGTATAATAAGGATTTTTTATAATTAATTTATTTTACTAGTAGTGCATATTTTTGGGGGAATATACTTCTCGCCTCGGCTTCTCGCTCCGCCGCTGGGCTGTGACCTGTGAGATATGATTTGTGTGACAGACAAAAATATCTAAAGGGGTGGATATCTATGTGGGTCCCTGTGCCCCTTTTCAGTTTTTTGTGTCACGATGCTCCTCTCATCCGAATCCAACGGTATTGCCGATAGCTGTGACGTGGCTTGTTGACCGTGATCTTTTATACCAAATCCTAATTTTTTTTTATCTCAAAAGTATTGTCGGAATAATTTTATTTTAGTTTTTAGAACTTTTTTTGGTACATAGTTTTTAAAACTTTTTAGTTTTTATGATACGAAAAATTGAAAAACACCATTCCTGCTTCATTAATTGAGCTGAATTACTGATGTTAATTACAGATATACAAGTGGATCATCCCGCGCTGACGGGTCGGGCGTTTAATAATCTACTTTTTTGAACAATTTTCTATTCAAATTAAGTTGTTTGATACGTAGGAAATTTCGAAAGTACTATGATTTTAAATGTGTTGCATCTTTAAAAGGTTATACTATTAACATTGAGCATATGCCCTAAAGTTAGTAATAAATAATAAATATATTAGTTTATACATGGACAGGTGCAAATAGCTTCAATTTTGTTTTCTCCTCTAAAGTGTGTAACACTTAAACAAAAACTAAGTTTACTCTCTTCTTCATATGGACATGAAAGGTCTGAAGAGAGGTTACAATTCTAGATAATTAAGGGGGATAGGATTTATTATAACACATTTTATGTGAAAGGAAAGGATAATTACAAAAAAAGGCTCAAGGGCAAGAACTGGCTAGAAACTAACTTAGGGTCTTCTTAGTAATTTGGTAAGTGAGAAAAGACAGAAAAAGACAAAAAAATTTCAAATGAAGCATCCTCATCGATCCTCAAAAGGGGCCTTTAGTAAATTCTCTTGGTCTTTCAAATAATATTTAGTATATATATATATTAATTGACAAGTTGGGGCATAGTAACATTTTTTAGCTTGTACGGATTTGATCAATTTTACGAAAGCTCTTAAATCCAAATTTAGTTTTTAGCTAGCATTTATTAAATTATATTAAGAGCTCGTTTGATATTGTTTTCGTTTCCTGTTTTTTGTTGCCAATTTTATGTTTTTGGAAACAAAACAGTGAAAACATATTTGACATGTTGTTTCCGTTTTCAAAAATTTTGGAAACAGAAGCAGTGTTTTGGAAAAAAGTGGAGTTCATATTTGCACAATGACGAACAATAACTCACATGCTTTCTAACCATTTTTTTAAAACTTTTTATTTAAAAACATACAACCAAAATGTATATCCAAACATGTTTTTGTTTTCAAAAATTGACAGCGCAACAAAAACAAAACGAAAATGAAACAAAAACGATGCCAAACGAGCTCTAAATAAATCATTTTCATAAGATCAAATGAAACCTACTAGTGAAAAGTTGCAAGTTTATAATTTAAGAATCGGCTAAACTCCAAATTTGTGAGATTCAACTATTCGAGTCTAAAACTATTCAGGTCTAAAACTATTCGAGCCTAAATTGGATTAAATGGTTTCAATTCGGATGATTGTATTTGAAGGTATAAGACAAGATTACCTTAATATATATACTCGATTTTTTCAATTAAAATGTTTAGACTCAATTTAAGGCTCAAGTTCAAGTGTTTGGTTTGTATCTATATTGGCCTCACGTGAAAGGACACATATTTATCCACTTTTTTTTTTTTTTTTTGTCCATAAAAACGATCTAAAACCACTAAATCATAATAGTCATAGAGACCTATCAACTCCTAGCATGTCTTATTGAATGAAGTGATGAAGCATCATGGGCAATTGATCCAGTTTGGTAACTTCAAAAGTTTTTGGTGTGTCCACTTAGAAAAGATAATCCACACATATTAGTTTCACGATATGTATGAATTAGTGAGTGAATTATAACCAAATTAATCATTTAACCTTTGGAAATTTAAAGTGTGCAACAAACTACAGGTTATAAGTGTTAAGATAGGCTTGCAAACATCGTTTTCTCATCGATCAAAACAAGAAAAATTTGTAGTAAGTAGGATGCATGAAGTTCAAATGCAACCATTTGTTTCACATATAACACGTTATAAGTGATTCATGCTTCAATTTAAATATGCTTTCTTTCAGTTTGGAACTATAAAACCCGATAGAAGAACCTTATTTGAAGTAATCAATAAGTTTGGGGAAAATGCCCAAGTCTTCATATAACTTGGAAGCCCCTTTCATCCCAAAATTTCATTACACTTATCTTATAATGATCCAAAAACTAATCACCAAAGATATGCCGATGAACTCATCAAATCATCTTAATTTTATGCAAAACATTATGAATATGATGATGACGGGCACATGATGCAGAGCCTAATGCCCTATAGATTATGAAGGGAAGGACTGAAGATTGATGGTCACTCCACTTGCCACGCGATTGACATATAACAAAGATAAGAATCGAAGGCAAATATACCAAAACCAAACCCAATTACTACAAAATTTTATAATTTGCTGTCAACAGAATCAAAGAAAGAAACATTTCAAGGCTCCTATTCATCCAAGAAAAACGTATAGTCGAGAATTCTTGGGTCAGGATTGGGCTACGAGTTGCTTTCAGCCTTTTTCTAAAGCAATTAGCCTTTTTGGCCCATTATTTTCTCACTCTTGACCTGAATCTGGGGCTCTGGTCTGGTCCCCAACTTCAAACTGTGGAGAGTAGCTAGCAACAAAGTTCCGTCCACAAACACGAAGCGAGTGAGAGAAGCAAACGTGTGGATCTCTTTTCCAGCCGAATTATTACCGTTTCTTTCTTCCACCACCAACAATGTTCGCCAATTTTAAAGCCTCAACTTTTGTCCCACAGTTTTCCCGGATCTCACTGCGCTTTTCTAACAACCTTTTTCTCTCAATTCCCTACAATCATGTCTCTAACCATTAAACTACACTTCACTTCCACCCCTCACCTTAATTTCAGCACCAAACCCAGTAGCTTCACGGGTTATAACACCAAAATCCGACCGAGACCGATTTACCATTTTAACCCTTTGACGTCAACATCTTACAAGCCCCGAAAAATGCAAGCTCCGGTTCAGTCTTCTTCCGTGATCAAGAGCTCTTTGATCGAGCCCGATGGTGGGGTCGTCGTCGATCTGGTGGTGCCGGAGAGTGAAAGGGGCGCCAAGACGGCTGAGGCCGAGTCAATGCCCAAGGTCAAATTGACTAAGATCGATGTGGAGTGGGTGCATGTGATTAGCGAAGGGTGGGCTAGTCCTTTGAAAGGGTTTATGAGGGAAGATGAGTATTTGCAAAGCTTGCATTTTAATTCTTTGAGGTTGAAAGATGGGTCGATTGTTAACATGTCACTTCCGATTGTCTTGGCTATTGATGACGAGACTAAGGAGGGAATTGGGTCGTCTTCCGATGTTGGGTTGGTTGGGCCTGATGGAGACTTGATCGCCATTCTCAGGAGGTTCCTGCTTTTAAAACCCCTTATTTCTTTATGAATATTGTGTTAAATTGTATATCTGATGATGCATGTGACAACTGACATTGTGCTTGTATTTACTCTGATTGTTAGTATTAGTTTACTACTAGTAACTCGTTGAATGAAACTAAAATTGTACTATTAAAGTTTGGTATAGAATTCCGCCTTGTTTAATTTGATGTACAGTGTTAGCTACTTAGCTGATTTTAATTGTTATTTGTGTTACACAAGCTAAAATTGTGCTGGCAAGTTTTCAAACCAGTTAATCTACTGTTTCTGAGGATACTTTTGAAATGTTACAGCATTCAAATCTACAAGCATAACAAAGAAGAAAGAATAGCTAGAACATGGGGAACAACTGCACCTGGATTGCCATATGTTGAGGAAGTTATCACTCCAGCTGGAAATTGGCTCATTGGAGGTGATTTGGAAGTTTTGAAACCTATCAAATATAACGATGGCCTTGATCATTACAGACTCTCCCCCAAGCAACTAAGGAAAGAATTTGATAAGCGTCAGGCAGATGCAGTTTTTGCTTTTCAGTTGAGGAACCCTGTACATAATGGACATGCACTATTGATGAATGATACACGGAGACGACTTCTAGAAATGGGTTACAAGAATCCAATCCTATTACTTCATCCTTTAGGAGGTTTCGTCAAGGCGGATGACGTGCCCTTGGATGTTCGGATGGAACAACACAGCAAGGTTTTCACCATCACCCCCTTTTTATAACAACTACTTATAATTACTTAGATTAAGGTTAACCGCCATGATGACAAGATATTTGCACACTCTTTACTGCTATTCTATTTTAGCTCTGAATGTTGAGTTGAACTGAATCTATTTGGTTTTTATCTTGCATTCAAATAAATGAATTTCTTTTCATCTTGAAACTTACTAACTCAATGAGGGAAAATTCATGACTGTTTTTTGTACTTTCTTATTGTTTAGCTGACAAGTTAGTTTTTATTTCACTCACTTCTCTATTAATATGACATGTATATTGGACCAAAACTTTTTAGTAACTTTTATTATTATATCGGAAATTTAATTTGGATTTCATCTGTTTTCAGGTTCTAGAAGATGGAGTTCTTGACCCTGCGACTACCATTGTGGCCATATTCCCATCACCCATGCATTATGCAGGTCCAACAGAGGTACAGTGGCATGCCAAGGCAAGGATAAATGCCGGGGCTAATTTTTATATTGTAGGTCGTGATCCAGCTGGTATGGGTCACCCAACAGAGAAGAGGGATTTGTATGACCCTGATCATGGGAAAAAAGTGCTAAGCATGGCTCCTGGCTTGGAAAAGCTTAACATTTTGCCATTTAGGGTAGGTAGCAATTTATGCTGCTTTTATCTTAATTATAGATGTTGCTGCTTATCACTTCTAACGCTGTTTCCAATTCCATGGATTTATCATGCAAAAACTTAGTAAGTATTATTCATTTGATAAAAATTTCAACGCTTTTATGGTTAGGCTGTCGTTTTGCTAGATTTCAGAGCGTGATTTACTCCCCTTGGACACTTAGTGCTGATTTTACATGCTCACTCAAACTTTTAGGAATACAACAGCATCCCAGAAACTCCCATCTTGATCAATCTTAAAAGAAGCCAATATAGCCCCATAATTTCAAGCTAAATGTTACTCGTCCAAACAGAAACCTTTACCAAATCAACTAGGACTAAGTTTAGGTAAAACGGTGCCTTTACCATTTTTACCCCGTTCTTTTAGCACTCATTTTGCTGATCCATGATATGCAGGTGGCAGCTTATGACACAGTGGCAAAGAAGATGGCATTTTTTGATCCTTCACGTGCCAAAGACTTTCTCTTCATCTCTGGAACCAAGGTAACTTTTTGAGTTTCTGATGGTGTTTCAGGTTTCATCATTATAAATAGTCAGAAATCTTTTTCAAATTACATTTTACTCCTAAATTTGATGCTTACAGTCAGTTAGTCCTTTTTTAGTGTCAGGTTACTAAGGGAAACAGTATCTATTCTTAAATTTGCGGGGTTTAATTTGACTTTATTAATCTATACAAGAAACTAACTGATTTGGGACAATTTATTACAGTTCAGTTGGGAAAATGTAAATTAATTACTGATAGTGTTTTAAAGATGAGGCCCTATGATAAAATGTGGCATGTCATCGAAGTTTCAGAAGAGCAAGTAAACTGTATAATGTGGTCGCATCTTGCATCTATTGGGGTTTGAATGAGTCAGTACTTAACCATAATTTCCAACTAAATATACATTATTGATATAGTTCTTACTCTGCATTGGATGTCCAAAATTCCTAGAGAAAGCTTCTAACTAATACGGCTGGGTAAAACATTGCATTCCCTTCTGAAGTTTCTGACATTGTTGCGTATTGATGCAGATGCGAACTTATGCAAGAACTGGTGAGAATCCTCCTGATGGTTTTATGTGCCCTGGAGGATGGGAAGTCCTTGTCAAATATTATGAGAGTTTGCAAGCAGAGGATGCAACACAGCAGCCAGCTGTTGTATCTTCTTAGATGCATAATTTGATATAGTAGATTTTGAAGTTTACTATAGCAAATGAGGAAATAGCGTCTTATGGTTTCAAGTTTAGCACCATTGAGTATAATTCTTCAACAGTGATGAAAGTCAGCATTTCCAACTCACTCTCTCATCCCGTTTTATAACTCCTGATGATCGGCTGTCAGTTTTTGAGTGGATTATTATATTTGGTAGTTGAATAGAATATATGTTGAAAGTTGAATTGTCTATGATTCATTCTTTTAGGGAAATATATATACTGAACAGAGGGCTAATTATGTAATGAAATCTGGATGTGTAATTCTTTTGTCCACCCAAGTCCTATATAAAGCTTTTGGTACTTTTTGGCATTACTGTACGAGTGCTGAATTTACAAACCAATTGTTGTATGGGAATTCCAAATCAGTTTTCTTTTTCTTCGGCATGTGATTCACACTCTGAAGTCTGAACCCATCTTTTTAAGTTCCTAACATATAATTGATAGTACTTTCAAACAGCTTACATGAACAAGAAACATGCATGTACTTGAAATGTGTTGTCTGCTGCATCTTCTGCAATCTGCATGACGTAAAAGATTTCTCAAAGGAGGATTCAAGTTCAACCAAAAACCATGTGATTGATGAGACTCACCGATAAGTACTCCCAATCCAAACCAACCAAACAAGGGCTTTTACCCTTAGGCCCGGGCTTCAAGTCCTCACCCAAGCCCTTAAGCCTTTATTCTGTATTATCAATTTATCATTGTTACCTCATTTTTTACGGATGGATGAACCACTTAGGCTGCGTTTAGTAGAACCGTGTGGTAATGGTGTAATTGACACTGTTTAGCAATTGTATAGGTGAGATACCTATGCAGATGGGATTATTAGAGTAACAATTGAAACGAACTTTACACTTAAGCCGGTGGTGAAACGGTTACAGATAAAGAAGTTTTAAGGATACAAAATGGAAAATTGGAAGGTTACTCCACAAGTTATAACATGGAAGAAATTAAAGACCTGGATTTAATGTCTACCAAAAGGGCAGCACGTACAGCAAGGGGCGGTCGTTGAAATGCTAAATCTTCACAATCACAACAAATTAAGTTTCGAATGGCAAGTGGCAAAGGTCTATGGCCATGGGGAGGTTATAAATTTGGGTCATAAGTCATAATTTTAAGCTATAATAAGGTCTTACCATGATGCAAACAGAACAGAACAGAGTACTTGTACATCAAAATTCCTCGAAACTTCAAAGGCGCATGGAATGGTTAGAACGTCCTCTCTCTCTCTATCTCAAGGCCCTGACCCATATACATATATGCAAGTAAAACAAATCATGCATCGATCGAACCAGCTGGCTTGGACCCCCCCTTTTCCAATAGAATGTTGCTCCCTGATATAGAAAGCCAAAAAAACAAGCAGAGCAGATAATAATAATACAGTTGTGTTAAGTAGACCGATCTCCCAACATGACATTAATTGTTCCCCTTCTACTTACTCAGTACATGTGCTTTCTTCTCTGTTTTAAGGTACAACAATCCGTAAATTAAAGTCCTTGGCGTTCCGGATTCACGGCCTTAACCTTGCTAGCTGTGATATGGGTCCATATGAATTCCCGTTTTAATTCATTTCCTATTCTCCATTGATATACTTTTCAGATTAGAGGTTTCAGAAAGCTCGTGCTAGCTTCCCAATTAATTCATGTCTGGTTTTGGGATAAATTGTCAAATATCAAGTTCAAGCTGGCAATATACTTAGTCTTAGGGCCACAACAATATTCTTCACTCTGACTGATCTCCTTACCAAATTTTGGTTCCATTTTAACTAGAAATAGAGAATTGTTAGGTTGATTTTCGCCTCTGGTTGTTCACTAGCGTTAGTGTTTCCTTTATGATCTGATCTCTATAGTCTATAGATTGTCATGAAGTCGGTATCTAGCACTCTAGCTTTCCCATTTGGTGGCTTGGGACATGTTTTTTGCTGTCTAGAAATATAAAGGGATCGATATATATTCCATGATCTCTATCTATTTCTTTCCCATGCAATTTGCATATATTAATTTATTATAAAGATCTTTTCCCTGATCATTCTTGTGCGTGGTTACGTGAAGATATAAACCACATTCCAAATATGGCTTGTATATTTGAATTTTGATATCTATAATATTGTAGGTAGATTGTCACTTCGATAAACCCATTGCTTCTATACGCGTACGTAATAATTAGGATCATTTTCATCTCTTAATTTGTCCTATATACGTTCAAGATTTCATAAACTTTCAAGGGCCAATGGATCACAAAATCGAAAACATGAAAAATTTGTTAATGGGTTTGATCTTATTACAGCGTTTATAGCTTAAGTGTTTTATGTCTTGAAGAGGTTTGTTGTTTTTGGGAGGCAAAGGTAACATGGGTATTCACGTGCATATAATATCAAACATTATATGAGGTCATTTTTTCTTTCCCACCCTAAAAATACCATTTTTCACTACATTATAAGTATATATGAGCTCGCTGTCAAAGGCTTTTTTTTTTCAATGATTTTAGATTGGACCCACCATGTATCTACATTTCTTCTGCAGTACTTTCATGATCATTACATATTCAAAGTAAACAGGTTAATTTCAATCACAGAACATGCCGTCGCTTCCTTTGAAAAACTGTAACCTATTTGGCCCATTACTACTTCACGCTTCCATATCCAAAGATCTTTTGATCAATCCAGCTTTCAGTAGTACTGGCCAGCCAAAATTAATTAAATTATGTAAATTGCTTAGTTTTGACTGATTCATATTCATCACTAATTAATTTGATTATAATTATAATCACTCAAATTCAAACCAAAAGAAAAGTTAAAACTATATAGTAATATTTCACCAACATTTGATTCATCAACATTATATATAGAGCTCGTTTGGAAGTTTTTATAGAAAGTAAAAAGCTATAAAGTCTTTCTATAGAAAGTTTAGGACTAAAAATTTTTTTCTTAAGAAAATACTTTAACATGTTTGTTTAATCTTTAAGGTTTAAATTAAATTTCTAAGAAAGTAAAGTTAAATTTATTAAAATAGCCTTGGATGAATATTTTAAATTTAAAAACAATGTCCTTTTAAGTAATTTTGTTTTAAAACCACTTTCACGAGATAAGTGAGAAAGTATTTTCACACCTCCCTGCTTCTCACTTTGGAGATAAAGTATTTTGGTCAGTTAAACTTTTTTACCCTAAATTTTCTCTATAAAAAATAACCAAACATGCTAAAGTTATTTCATACCATATACTTTCTATAGAAAGTGATTAAATTACATCAAAACAAACGGATTCATATAGTTTGTCTTAAATCAAAACATGTATCTTAATTCAAGAACACTAATAAGTAATAACATATTAACATCAATTAATTATGGATCTTTTATTTGTACGTACGTACGTAACGAACGGTCCATGTATTACTATGGCTTATTATAGCTAGAAAGTTAGATGCTATATATATTAATTAATTACTGTATTAATTAAGTTGATTAAAGGCTGGAGGGAGGGAGGGTAGAATTTGCCGGAAAAAGGATACGTACAAGGCCGGACGTAGCCGTAACAGAGCATTAAAATCTAATTGGGCATTGAAAGAAAGAGTGGCTCTTTCTGGACCGTAGAACATGCCCTATGGCTATATGCCCTAGATCATAAGGAGAGGTAGATACAAGAGACAAGTGGTTCTCATTTAATTTTGGAAATTTATTTCTGATTATGACTATGCTCTTATATTTGCTACTTCTTTTTCTGCTACCCTATACCTCAATTAGGACCACCTTACCAATAGTCAGTAAATTCTTATATATATGCCAAAGATATCTTCCAGAAAACAACTCTTTTCTTCCATACTCTGCCATTTCTAGAACTATATATTGTAATTAAAGATCATCTTCACTTACGATTTGAACCCTCAAAAAAAATCTTCACTTATAATTTAAATTGTGATTAATTAATATTAATTACACATTGACATCAATATTAATTAATGGTTGAAATATATAAGTAGTGGAAAATTAATGTACCCAAATACTTATATAAGTGGTGAAAAACATATCAGTTCCCCCTGTATCATCCATTTTTAGGTATACTTTATTCTAAGTTATATACTATGTATTAACAATGACATTAATTAAGATTCAATTCATTCTACTTTACCTCAAAAAATTCATTCTACTTAAAAATATTACTAAGACAAAGTCAAGCGATGAGTCACTTTCTAGTTTCTACGAGGACACAATAAAACAGTAACGATCACTTTATAGGGCAGACGGTAGGTGCATGTGGCTGCTTGAAATTTGTCTACGTAAATGCATTTTTCCGTAAACCTAAACACTTGGTGCCAAAAAAAAAACGCTTGTTTTAGAATTTATAATAACCAGTCCGGTTATTCACTTCAAATCACTATTATCAATAGATTAATTATTTGATACACTGGTGGTGTCAATTTTGGACTCCACAAGCGAATTGTAGAGTTGACACATGTTTATTTTTTTTAATTAATTAAATTTTAAATATTTTAATCTAGTCCCTAATTAAGGGACACATATCACCCTATAAAACCCGCTTATGCAGTCTGCTAAACTCCACTACCGGTATATCATATATAAACCCTTATCAATATATATTGAAGTATATAAGGTTCCAGACAGTTAATCAGGTCTGATCATGATAAAGTGTTGAGTTTTAAATTTTAGTGATAATGATATTTTGGGTTTCTAAACCCTTAATTAACAACTTGCTACTAGCATATATATATCATTCGGGATATATATGGATATTTCCTTCTTAATTTTTTTTTTGTATTTTCTAGACCATTTTCACCAGTCCTCGAATCTTTACCCTTAGGTACAAAATGCAACAATATAATCATGAGAAGAGGAGAGCGCCCGTGTAAATATATATATATATTTACGAATCTAATCTTTATACTTAAAACCCAGATTGAATGGACTTACTTTGATAATAAGGATCAAAAACTTTACTTTTCCAGAAGGACATTAATTAAGATATTAACAACTAGAATTAGCACTATGTAGCTTATAGTGTTATAGCTTGCCTATCCTACGGAACTAGTCCATAGGGCAAAAGGAAAACGAAATATGATAATTAATTACTACCATCTCTAATTAAGCAAAATGGAAACCAAAAAGAACAAAGAAAGGGAAAATGAAATAACGAAAGAGATCAGAAGTCATCGAGCAACAAAAATGACTAGAAATTAAAAAAAGGTGATAATATTTGTATATATAATACTATATTGTTATTATAAGTAGTAATCAAAGTATATATACTTGAAAGAGTCACATGTGTTAATGGAATTTTGAGTTGAAGTGTCGAAAGGGGCTATGTTTTTGTAATAGCCAAAAGCCACAAAAAAGTCGTCTCCTTCGTATCGTTCTGTTTTTCTACCATTAATTTTCAACACTGTGGTCCCATGGGACCTGCATGTGTTGTGTTGTGTTGTGTTCTTCCAAATCTCTCCATTTTGTAAGAGGAGTGTTTTGTTTTGAAGAACGAAAGGATTCTTCAATTCTTGCTGTATCGGCATGGAAAAGCCACCTAATGCCTACGGAATTAGCTCCAAACATTTATTGCCAAACTTTAATTTGGTCACAATTCTATCTACAAATTAAGGCACACATAAAATACAAGCATGCTAGTTTTCTAGTTCTGCTACTATATATATACACTCTTCCTCTGTTTTATAAGATTGTACAAGAAAGTTTTGCTTTCTTCCTACGTCGACCCAACATCAAATTTCTGAGTTTAATGAATGTAGTAATCACTCGGGAAAGCTGCTCTTTTTTTTTTTTAGATGAGAAAAACCCTGCAAATTAAGAATGTTAAAAATTCTGTAACAATAACCAATGAGGGTTTTGATGAACTAAATGATGTGAAAATGGTTTTGAGTCGATGAGGGAACTAAGGGGAAACCGAGGCTTAAAACCTGTAAATAAAGGAACGTACATGCATGTGAATCACTGCTACTTTTTATCTGCCACTCGATTCTCAGAATCACAAGGCTCAAAATTTAAGAAGAAACCAAACAAGGCCGAAAGTCCAGAGCAAGGAGCTGCAAGTGGAGGTACAGCCTCCAGTACACTTATTATTCATCTCTGAAATGTTGTAAATAAAACCAGATACATTATTATTATGCACACATTACATATAAAAAGAAGAAAAATGGGGAAACGTTAATTCGCCTTGGGAGTTTCACCTAATTATGTCCTTCCTTATATTCATATATTCATCAACAACATTTTGATCCCATTTTTCTCTTTTACAATGGTCGGTTAAGGTTTGGCATTGCTCCTGCTAATCCGGCCATGAAAGCAGTAGATTATGAATATTCCTGCACATACATGAACAAACTAATGTAGGTTTACAAGAAAGTGCGCAATTAACTTTGATCAGATCAATGGGTTTCATTTCAGAGCTTTGAACAAGAAAATGGGAATGTGTGTCCATGGTATATATTTATAGACCATAATTAAAAATGGGTACAGAAGCAAAAATCATCATTTTAACTTTGAAACTTGAAATTTCACTTAAACGGCCAGTTGATAGCAAGAAAGTAAGTAGGCGTGACTTTGTATATCAGAATTGAGAAGTTAAACATATTGCAATGGCACCTCAGCATGTCAAGAAGATATTTAGCAAACTGCAAAACTTCTATATTTCCCCAAGGCAAAGAATATGAATCTTTGAAAGAGTTTTGAAAGCAATTGTAAGAATGGGAAATTGAAGGGGGGCTATGGGCTATGGGTAAACTTCTTTTGTTAAAGTACAGTATATAGTATAGCTATAAGTAGGGGAAATTAAAGAAGGGTGCTTTTTTTTAATTTACTTTAGTTGAAGGAAAGGGTTTAGCCAAGTAAGAAAGGGAGAAGAGAGGGGCCAAGATGTCCTTTAGAAGGGCAACAAGGTAGTGTAATCCCAATGGGGTTGCCTTTCAAGCATGTCCTAATTTGAAGCCCTCACAGACCCCAAAAACACCCATGGTCTGTCATTTGTCCCCACAACCCCACATGACTTTGTTTTCCTTTCAAAACCTTTTACTTCTCCATATATACCCCCTTCCAACCCCTTCACTCTTTCACACAACAACTCTCCTCTCTCATTTCATTTCTCAAAATTTCCTCTCAAAATCCCAAAAAAAAAACCCTCTTTCTCAACTCTCAAGTCTCTCACCCTTTTTTAGAGTTTGAGAGAAGAAGAAAAATCAAAAATGGCAATCAGGAAATCAAACAAGATGTCTCAAACAGCAGTGATCAAGCAAATAATGAAAAGGTGTTCAAGCTTAGGAAAAAAACAGAGCTATGATGAACAAGGACTTCCTTTGGATGTCCCAAAAGGTCATTTTGTTGTATATGTTGGGGAAAACAGAAGCAGATACATTGTTCCCATCTCTTTCTTGACCCGACCGGAGTTTCAAACTTTGCTTCATCAAGCTGAAGAAGAATTTGGTTTTGATCACGACATGGGCCTCACCATTCCCTGTGAAGAAGATGTTTTCCAGTCTCTAACTTCCATGCTCAGATGAAGAAGTTTAAACTATTTTTGGAGAAGAAACGATTAAGAAGAAGCTGCTTCAACATTATTTGCTTCTCTGATTAATTTTTCTCCTTTCTTTTTTTTTCTTTTTCCTTTTCTGACCCCCCAAAAAAAAACCCATGAATAGTTATTAATTTATATCTGGGTTTTTAGATTTGTAAATCGGAGAAAGTTTGAAAATTTTTCCTCACTGAGGTGTGGGTTGTACATCAACTACCAATGTACCCTGTGAGAGAAACTAATGTTAAGGATTTTGGAGGTTTCCCATTCCTCCCTTTTATTTACTTAAATATATTTTTTTCCTTACAATCTTTGAATGTTACTAAAACTTAAAAATGTTCATCTCTCTCCCCAATCTGTCTCTTTGCACGCACGAGCATACCATACCAGGTTAGGCACACGCTCCTCCAGTTTTCAGGGTTTTTGTCTCTTTTCCATTTCATAATAGAATAATATATGAGACTATTTTATGTAATCTTTTCTTTATAATAATGCTACGCTACGCCTACGCCTTGTTTTTCTGGTTAACTCCAACGGTTAAGCCGTTAACAACTGTAAAAACCGATACCCAAACAGACAGCTCATTGGAATGTTTTGCCAGAGACCAAACCAGAACCAGATTAAAAGCAAAACTAAAAGAAACAGGTTAAAAACAAAGATAACTTGCTTTTTGATTCGTAAAAAGCTTTAGTAAATTACTTTTTGGTGTTTTTTCTGGTTATCAGAAAAAAAAAAAGACCAGATAGTGATTTACCTTGCTTTTATGTTTGTACATTTGTAAGCAAAAAGCTAAAAGTGTTATTGTTTCCCATTGGTCATTTCCAACTTCCAATCCTAAGCAAGTTTCAGTTATTTCCATAACATGTGTGCAGAGACATTTTTTTTTTTTTCTCTGAACAACAGCATCTTCATTCACGTTGGACTCTGCAAATTTGTTGTTAAATTTCTTTCTTTCTTTTTGACCTTTTTCATTTTTCACCATTACAACTTCATCATTCAACAGTAGTACTACTAGTCAAGTACTATTACAATTTACAACTATTTACTAATCTCTTTCACATTAAAACAAAAGAAAAATGTGTTTTAAAAAATTAAACACACAAGATTGAAATTTCATTGATCAATCAACATCCATCAAGGATGCCATGTGATGGGGACCCACCATGCAAGAAAAGAAATCTGAAATCTCGTATACATATAGTGTCAATCAAGTGATGACCCACATATCTGAACGGCTGAGATTGCAGATCAAGTTGTTGCCCACCATAGCCTAAACCACAGTAAATAGTGTTACCCACACTGTGCACTTGATTTGGTGCAGCCATTAATAAATGGTAGCCCGATGGGGATTATGATCTTTATATATATCAAGATCATATATTACCATGCTTTTAGGGCTATCCTATTAAACTACACTCATGCTGTGGTCCATCATCTATAATCTAAATCTAATAATCCCTGAATATATATTTTATTATTTTTTACTGTAAAAGTTCCAAAGCTCTTCGTATTAAATTGAGTGGTCCACTTCAAAAAAATAGAAATATATATAGACCGTACTGAGACAGGACAATGAGAACCTTATTAGATGGCAAAGGAGGGAACTCCATCAACAAATGTCTTGTTTATTTAGGCTGTTTTTAGGGTTTTGTTTGCTTAGGAATAAAAAATACATATATAAAATAGGGAGATTTTTTGTGGGCAATTTGGAGCGAAAAAAGAAAAAAGAAATTGGATAGATTTGGTGCTAGCTTAATTGCTTTATTGTATCAGTATAAATGAATATTTAAGGCTAACCGTTTTTGGGATTTCTTCATTAAAAGGAATGGATTTGGCCGTTGGATGTATATATAGTATATGGTTTGGTGGTTCAGAATACTTAGCATAGGTAGGGAGCCTGGGCTTCATTTATGATTTATGCAATATGGTGATGTTTATTGGTAAGATTTTTCATAGAGAGACAATTGACTACTTCTTTAGATAGAAAAAGTTGAGTTAATTGCTCAAATTGGTTCCTAATGTATCCGAAAATACTTAAATAAGGGCCTAACTTCTAATTTGGTTAATTAAGTTTTTAATGTTGTAAAATCGGTTCAAATCAGATCCTAACGTTGCAAAATTGGCTCAAATTAGTCCCTAAATTCAATTTAAGTACCCAATGTTTTGGAAATTATTAGGCTGTCAATTTGACGCCATGGACTGATTTGAGCCGATTTTGCAACGTTAGAAATTTAATTAACCAAATTAAAAGGTTAGACCTTTGTTTGAACATTTTTACAAACATTAAGGACCAATTTGAATATTTAACCAAAAAGTTGAGTAGAAAATGTTACTTTCTTTCTATGTGAAGACAAATTATCAATCTTTTGAGATAAACAAATTATCAATCTTTTTAAGTATTTACGGACACAACTTGTATGGAGTTGGTTGAATTGATAGATTGTTTATCAATAAAAGGTTATCGGACTTAAATATTCAAGTTTTATAAACTATGAATTTTTCATAAATATGATCTTAAACTATTCATAATTAATGATCTATATATATACATATAACATGAGAATTGAGAGGTTTCTAAATTGTTAAGCATGGAATGGATTTTCCTCTCATTGGATTCCTAACTTTAAATCCTTTTACAAAAAAAAGAAACCTTAGTGGAGACAACATTTTTCTTCGGAAAATTTGTTGTAATCTTTGACCATAAGTTCAAACGAAGCTCTCCTCTGATCACTCTCTCTCTCTCGCTTTCATTTATTTATTGTAGCATATATAGTTAGGAAGTTCATATTAAATCAATTAATTACTGAGGGGAAGAAGTTTTCAAGGGTTGCAGTTGAAGAACATGGCTCCTATAGGCTCCAACTTTTCACAAAACTAGCTCTCTTATAGTAACTCTAAACCCCTCTAACTAGGCTAATTAAATAAATAAATGAGCTAATTACATGACAAAACAAAACCGTTTCCTGTAATCTTGTTCAGTGAACCAGGTTTGGTTTATTTATTTATATATTTTTAAAATTACGTATCCAATCATGTACTGACATGCAAATTTCTGTTCACAAATTGATACTATACGTTAAACCTATCCCTGGATATCGTGTCCCTCCACCTGAAATGGCTTTGAGAAAATTTAGACATTTTTTTTTACCTTTGCCATTTGTTTTACTCAATACCTATAAGGCAATTAATAATATATATACTATAGTGTAAAAGAAAGCAACCCATGAGACTATGAACGTGTAACTTAAGTTTTCATTTCATGATTAATCTATAAAATTCACATTAACATGGTCAAATTTCACTTAAACCCTACTTTACTTTATAGAAGTCAAGAGCTAAAACTACCGGCAATCAACCCACGATTTCAGTCTCCGTTTTCTTTCTATATACTTCTCCATCATTTTTACTAATTAGCAGTATATCCATAAATTAAATCAACTGATTAAATTAATATTAATCTTAGCTAAAACATAAGAATACACTTCTATATATATTCCAAAGGATAAGGGACCACCATCAATCATCAATCAAAATGAAATTTGGAATGAAGACAAACGTATTCACATGTACAATAGTATATGTATGATATAGGTGAAAGAGATGATGATATGGATATGGTGATTCTATTGCCTTCCGGATCTAATTTTAGCTAGAAAAGGTTAGATTCAAATCATGAGTAAATAAATTACAGTTTGGTGAATTTTGTTTTTTTTCAACTTCTTTATTCTTCCAAATGTCTTTTCAATGGGATCCCTTTTCCCCTGTTAAATATTCATGCTTAATCTTGTCTCTCTTGTTCTCTTTAGTCCTTTGTTCGTCCTAAAAGTAAGATTATCTTACTAGAATATTATTATATATCTCATTAGATTGTATCTTCTTCAACTTTTATCTTTTTGTCAAGAAACGTCCAAATCCTGGATAATTTGTTTACACAATAATGTCCAAATGCATTTCATTTTTGGCAAAAGGGGTATCCCTTTCGCTTCATTAGATTTAGTAATTAAGTATATCATAAACTAATTTAGATCTTAATTATTCTTAATAAGCTTGCAGCTGTCATTTGTTTCAAGGACAAAACGTACGTGATTAGTGGATAAATTTGATTTTAAATCCAAATTGCTTAACAGCAAAAAAGCGACTTATATCATACTGTTGATTAAGACAATACTAGCCAGTAGTGTGATTAATTATGATATATATCAATTAATTCATTACAAGTAATAAAATATAAGTATCTAAAATGATGATCAGTTTGCATATAATCAGCAAAACTCCATGTGATTACATCAAATCAAGTGGTTACAATGTCACATTGTGTTTATATCCTATAGTTTCTTATAGCTATATATATATAGTGCATGATTGAAGGGAATGCTTTAATTTTCCCCGTAAATCTTGATTTAGTTGTTGATTTGAGAGCTAATCTCAGCTTAGTGATGAGAAGAGATCTTCATATTTATTTCGATAAAACTACTAAGATTAAAAAGTCAAAACAACAAAAGCAGTGATTATATATGGAATAGATTCGTGGAAGATATATATATATAGCTGCGGAACCGTATCCATTAATTGCCAAAAAGAAAAAATTCCAACGACATTATAATGAGGATCATTCTTGTGGACAAACTATTCTAATTTCTAACAATGTATCCAGAAATGAAAAAAGAAAAGAAAAGAAATATTGTGGAACTCCTTAAGCTACATCATCAACATTATTATTCATTTAAATGCATGGTTGAAAGCCCAAAACCCAAATCTTTCTTTTCCGATCTCATGTCTTGCCGTACATCGATCAATCAAAAATTGACCAATTCAAAAAGGTCACATGATACATAAAAGTTTCGTTTTTGCATAAACATATATATACACAAATATTTATAATTTTTTCATTTAATTATTTTTTAGTCACTAAAAAAGGGAAGGAGGAGATAGGGACTCTACTACTTAGCTTGACCCTCCTTTGTAATGAAATGAAAAGTATAGATCATCGTATTTAATGAATGGGAAGCCTCAAAGAGGGGGATGAAATGAAAAGTATAGATCATCAGATTTATGCCCCTATATAGGCATAGGGGTCGACCAAAATAAGAAGAATAAGCCCTATAGGCGGTTTACATATACCTTGGACGGCAATCATAAAGAAAGGATAAGGAAATAGCCTAATCCAAGGCCAATTAGGAAAAATAAATAACAAAGAATAAATAAATAAAGATTGGATTTAATCAAACAAAACTCAATCCTAAGATCATCTAAACATAACAATAAGCTAATCTAAGATAGAATAAAACTCATCCTTTCAATTTCCCATTCGCAACTTAAGAGAAACTGATTGAAAGAAAAATGAATGAAAGGAAAAAAATCAGAATTATTATAGGAGAAGAGAAGAAAAAAATCCAAGAGGAGAAAAAACACAAGTTGGGATAGAGAAATAAATGAAAAATTTTGCATGGTTGATATTATTCATGTGCCTGTCACAATATTTGTTTTGATGTTGGTTGCTCCCAGCAGCTCCACTCAGTGTTGTTATTTCACTGTTTTTAATTGTCTAATAATAATTTTTCTAAAAAATATAAAAAAAATTTCAAGTCAGAAAGGGGGGGGGGGGTTTAGGTGTTGTTGGACAAGGGAAGCCACTTATGTTGGGAGGTGGGCTGCACTGTAGGGTAAGACATGTTGGGCGCCTTGTTTGTTTCAAACCATATGCGGGTTTTTTCTTATTTACTCCGTTTCGGTTTTATGTGGGACTATGGGAGTGGGACGCTCTTTTTATTTAGGTCCGTTTCATGTTTTTTCCACCTTTAAGTAACCTTACTTAATTTTTGAAGGAATTTTGGAAAATTGTTTTGGGTTAACAATTCTATTTTGCAGATGAATTTTGTCATGTAATGCACGTAATAACACTTATATAATAATTACTAGTATATATATTGTTGATCATACAATATACAAGCAGGTGCCGACGAACGTCGCATTTTTTTCCACCTCCGCAGTACACGGGAGTTGACTGTTGACTAGGACAATGGGGTTGACATCCATTTGACTCGGATCCGGAACTTACGCTCCCGACCTAGATGCATGGACCAGTAACGTGGCAGTTCCTATGCCTATAAATACAGAGTACCTTCTCATCATTTGTCCATATTGAAAACTCCAAGCTCTATACCTAAAGAAGAATACTCTCTTATCCGCCCAATCTACTTGGGAGAACGTCACTGACTTAACCATCGGGGTGCTAACGCGGGGCCCTCCACCCCCGCACTCCATAGGTGTTCTTCTTTTGCAGGTTCTTCAACCTCTCTAGTACGAGTTCAAGAGAAGACCTTCGCAGGTCAACGTTGTGGAAGATTTTGACCACAACATATATATATATATATCAAGGATCGAATTCATCTAAAACTTTAAAAAAAAAACTATTTTTTTAGATTAGAAGCATGATCAATATTAAATGATCAGTACAAGTTTTGCTTTGTCTTCATTGTAATCCTTTCTCAGCTTGAATCAATTTTTGGTTTGAGCTATATATCCTTCAATAAAACTTTGCCTTTCAAAAAATCAAATTAGCCATTGGTGCCAAAAAAAAAATCAAATTAGCCATTCGACTTGGAAAAAACAAGTAAAATTTTGGGACTTGGATTTGCTTCCTACCATATGAAGGACGGCTGTTAAATATCCACTCAAGTATATCTCTGAATGTCTCTCATGAGTTGATTTCTTTTGTTTGTATATATAATATCTTGTCAAAATATATATATATATAAGACACAAATACATGCTTTGGGAGGGTAATTAAAGTAAATTTGAGAGAAGAGAAGAGGCTGCGCAGAGATTTAAAATAAATTAATAATAATGCATTGCCAAAACTATATAATTGGATGAAAGATTTTATCAAGAAAATCGAATATTCTTAAAGCAATATTTGATGACTAGAAACTTGTTGGACTGTTATTCCTATGCAGTGTACATGCATGCACATTCGAGATTACGATAATTAGATAGATTGCCT
The DNA here is from genome assembly GCA_001974825.2 of Corchorus olitorius. Classification (NCBI taxonomy): domain Eukaryota; kingdom Viridiplantae; phylum Streptophyta; class Magnoliopsida; order Malvales; family Malvaceae; genus Corchorus; species Corchorus olitorius. The sequence continues at coordinate 31,541 of AWUE01019212.1, forward strand.
TTGACACTTAATTATAATTTCGGTCAACCTTGAACGCCAACCTTCTATAATAATTATAATAATACTATAAATCTTTTCCTTTTTTGAAAAATCAAAACCATGTGGATGTTGAGATTAACAAATGTATATATATTCATTATTCATGGAATGCTAACCAAAATATTATTCCTCAACATATTGATCATTTTAAGTATAAATTTATCCATAATATTCTGTCTTTGGTTGAGCTACTAAATTTCCTCAATTTGATTCCAATTTTCTGCTGGGTTTTTTCTACCTACTTGTTTCTAGCTACTCTCTATATCAATTCATTCAATATATATAATGCATTCAAAAGAAACAAAATGGAATAAAAAAAAGGAAAAAAAAACAGAAGAAGACAAGAATTAATTATATGTTTATCAAATTATCCATATGGCAGAAATACAAAAGACAAGACAGCTACGTAAGTCGAAGAGCAGATAATAGTTCAAAAGATCGATAAGCACTTAAGCAGACATGCATCCATGATTTTGGTATATCTATTGGCTCTGAAACTGAAACAGCGTGTCATCTCTTCCAGCTTGAGCAACTTGACTTCAAAATGAATTTTTTGAACTACCCCAAACCAAGATCATGGGATTATAAAACAATTACTCCTATCCATGACTTCTTAATGCTGCTATGGTGATAATTACAATATAGTTATGAATTGATATAACAATGGTTTATTAGTCTTTTTGCTCATTGAACTATTAAAGACATTTTACTCCTGAAACCGCGACACAACAACTTGTTCCTGGTTTTTCAAGATGGTTAACTGCCTAAATTTGTCTAAGTTATTTAACCCCTAACGAAGGAAGCAAATTGTCTTAATTTAAGAAGTTCGGTGGGGTAAATCATCTTGATTTTAGTTTAAGAGGCAAAGTGATTTTACTTGCATAGTTCAAGGGTTAAATTAAAAATAAACTATTTAAGCACACTAGCATTGAATAAATATATACTAGCAACAAAAGTAAGTTTGAATATATAATTTGCTCATGATTTTATTATATCTTTTGGTAGCTAGGAGTCAAGGCGAGTCGGCCACATATGGGCCTGTTTTTGCCACCAATAATTATTTTGAGCAGAGAAGCAGCCTTTTGACCACTTCAGCTAAATTATCAGTTTGCTTTGCTTTGCATTGATGATTCTAAGAACTATACCTTTTGGTTTATAGAAGTTGGACAAAATTTCTGGAAAAATAATTTTGTTCTTGGGGTGTATTTCTATTTGATATATATATAATATTAAATGCTTACAAATATCTATTTTCATATCATATCCTGACATTTTACTCAACTTGTTACATTAAATCAAATCCTCCTGGGAATGAAAAAAAAAAATCTATTCTAAATGGATAGAATGTTTAACCAAATTTGGGAGGAGTCTTGAATGGCGAGCCCAAGAGGCAAGAGGACGATGGGGACCAAAATATCTGTACGTTTTGCAAATTGCAATTCCCATTCTTCGAGTTTTCATCGTCTCATTCTCACTTTCTCAACTCAGTTGTAGGCGGCCCAGTAAAAATGGAGCCTAAATTGAAAACGGGCTGAGATGGGATTCTTATGATCTTATCTCTTGATAGCCCAAGCTGCTATTGGGGTTTGAGTGAGAGCCCAAAGAGTAAAAGCCCATTTAAATCTGTCAAAACCCACTTTCACAAGCACTTCCCCCTTATGTTGGGACTTGGAGAGTAAGATAATGGAAACCCAAAATGTTCATCTTTCTGCTAATAAATGCAAACTTTGAGAGGTTAATCCCATATTGGTTAATCTAATTTGAAAAAGATTAGTTGGTGAATCTACCTCTGGTTTATACCAAAAATATGTATCTAAAATTTGTTGTGTTCTTTCCCTTCTTGAAATGAATAAATGAAAAGTATAATATTTGATTAATAGAACTGCAACATGAAATACATTCAAAACATATTTGAACAGTTTTAGAACTATGTCACATTCACTTGGGCAAATTACAGATGGAATAGAAAGGGAGGGAAAAGAAAAAGGAAAAAGAAAATAGTAGTAACAGATATGGATACCATATACAGTCATTAGTTACAAAAATTACTTCAATGTCTCCAAACCATCACTTCACAATGTGAAACCCAAGAAATGACTTTTTTTTTTTCCAGCTACCAAAGCAAAGACCCTCAATAAATCTGTTTCTAACATGAATTGGTGGTATTGACGTTTCTTTAACTTTGGTTTCTTCCTCTTCCAATTATTGTTTAAGTGGCCTCCTCAAATCATCACATCTTATACCTGCTAGGCTGCAGGCTTAATGACCATTCTTCCCTTTGGAGGAAAAGAATCTGCTAAACCCTCGTGAATTTTTCTCCGGCGTTACAGTAGAAGAGGAAGATGAAGAGCTTGACATGGTAGACCTGTGTTTTGAACTGACCGGTGATCTCAAAAGGTTTGATTCAGTATCGGATGGGCTGCATGGTGTGTTGTATGACTCCATGGGGGACTCTGCACCTCTTCTGCTTGCATTGCCAGAAGCAGCAGTGTCTATCTCTGCCTGATCTAAGCCTTGCAAATTCATTCCACTGGTAGTGGGTTCATCCTCACGGATACCTTCACCCTTTTGGCTCCTCTCATTGTATGGTGACTGAGGACGCAAGGATTGCAATTGCTTGCCAAGAAGGAATATAGTTTCTTGACACTCTGCTAGTTTCTCCGCCGCAGCTGCTAAATCTTTCTCCTGTGATTGACAAAAAGAATCTTTAGCAAAGACTTGATAGAAATTAACAGTTTGGATTGCCACTAATGTACATTGGTATAGTTATACTGTATTGCAGTAATTAGTTAAAGACTTGGTGCCCGCCAAGCACTTGAAATTTTAATAACTTCCCTTTCTTTGGGGATTATATATGCTACCCCTGAAGGAATTATGTGATGCCACTTAAACGGATTAATGGATAAATGGGAGAAAAAGGTTTTAATAACGAAAGTGAAGACAACTTATAAAAAGTGAAAGTGGTAGGTTCATAGTTCATACCAGTAGACAGCTTTATCTAAAATTCAATTTCAAGCAAATTAAATTAAAGTTCGAAGAACATCACATGAGTCAATCCATAGTATTAGGTTTGAAAGGCAATAGTATACTTTTACTATCAGTCAATGTTAACAGTAATTTTAGATTTCAAGGTGGGTAGTGAAAGAGCAATCTTAAGAAACACAATCCAAAAATATAGCCTCACCTGCTTGTTCTTGAGGTCATTCTCAGCTGCTGAGGAACAAACAGAACAGTTCTCATTCCTAATAGTGATGGAAAAAAGAAAAATAGAGACAGTTATATGTAAATACAAAAGCATTTAGAATTGCAAAACAATTAGCTGATAACAACCTCACATTTTATGAGAAAAGTTTGATGTTTACCTTTGTAGTTGCTCTTCGAGATCCTTGCATCTGGATAAAGCATCATGATGATTTCTCTTTTCATCTTCAAGTTCATTTTCCAGAGTTTCTATTTTTCCTCGGAGAAGGTTCACCTCAGTCTCTAATTCCTCTGCACGTGTTTCAAGTGATCTATAGGACTCTGCCATGCACTTGAGCTGTGTTTCAGCCAAGCTGTTTGACTTTTGAGCAGCTGCCAATTGAGATTTAGCTTCTGCTAGAAGCTGCTCAGTTTCATGTAACTGGGACTTGGTCATCTCCAGATTTTCAGTACATCGAGCAAGATCCATTGCCATGTTTTCTTTCTCCAACTTTAAGTCTTCAAACTCTTCTGAAGAGAATTTGCACGATTCTTTTGATTCATAGTCTGAGACAATGTTACCATCATCAGGAACTTCAGGATTGGAGGTAGGATTTGAAATGTCGGCGCAACCATTTTGATATATTCCTCCTGATGAGTCCTTTTGAATTACCTTATTCTCTGGTAAAGCAACCTTGTCTATGCAATCAGGACTGTTTATTTCCACATCGTCACCTTTATAACCCAGCACACTGAATCTTAGTTCACTGGCTTTGGCTAAAACAGTAGAAAGATCATAAATGAAATCATCCAATTTTACATTGCTGCATAAGACCTTATTATAGGTGACAGAGAACTCCTCAATCTTGTGGCTTAATCTATTGCCATCAGAAGATGTGTCATCCACTGCCCTTGCTTCTTTTCCCAAGGACATTACAAAGTCATGAATCTGAGAAATCGCAGCAGCTAATTCTTGACTTATAGTTTGCACACTTTCTGAAGCCACCTTACCATCTGGAGACATAGCAACTTCTTTCTCTGCGATTGAACTATCGTCTGCATGATAAGCCTGCCCATTGCATGTGCCATCAGAGCCATGCACTTCCCCAGACACACCATTAATGGAGTGCTGGCTCAGAGAATCATGTGCATTTTGCACAGCATTTTTGACATCCTCCAGAATTTTCTGCAAATCAGCTTCCTTAGACATTGACTCCAGCACCATAGAGAGCCTTGCTCGAAGCTTCATAACAGGGATTTGGTCTGCATCAGATTCAGGATACACTATTGACAAATCCTTGTTAGAAGATACTGGTGGAGAAATTTCTCCTGAAGCATCACCATTAACAGTTTCAGATATCTTATTGTTTGCACAATCTGAAACGGTGAGGGCACCATTTGCAGATGAATCATTTGAAGAACAAGCCAACTTCTCCATCTCCAGGAAGTCATCCATAAGGTCCAAGTGCTTCACATTTTCAGTTTTGTTGGACTTCTCAGTGTTCTTTTCCTTCTTGAATTGTGAGAGCTCAGAGATCAAAGCAGTTGCCCATGACTCAGCACAGCTCCTGTCATCATCATTACCATCTTCAGACACAGAAGTCACGCTTGGTGGATTGCTAGCATTTTGACTTGAGTAAACTTCTGCTGGAATTTGAACAATTGCCTTTGAGGGACTTCTCTGTTGGTTGCTAACAGCAAATTGTGCTTCTAAAGTTTGAAGCTTGCTAGATGTTTTAGCACACAGATTCCTGGAAGCCAGTAGTTCACTGTTACGCTTTGCCAAAGCTTCTTTCAACATCTTTGTTTCTTCTTCCATTGCCAACAAACGCTCAGTGAGAAACTCGTTCTCCTTTTGGAATTTCTGTGCATTGTCAAGAGCAAATTCAGACACTGGGGACATGTGTGGAGTTGATGGTCGAACAGGAGACCTCTTCAGTCGGGTATCTCCATAATCCCGACCTAAACTCTCAACCTCTAGCTTCATTTGGGCTAGTGCAGCAGGACCTGGCAACTTTTTCCGAACAAGACCACGCAGTCTTTGGCACTCTGCTTCCAGCTTTGCTATTTTCTTCGCACCCTCCATATGCTGCTTGTTAGCTACTTCTGCAGACCTCATGCTCATATTCTTTTCTTCATTGCGAATTTCTAGCTCTTTCGAAGCTACATGGAGTTCATACTTTAGCGAATTTATTTCCCTTTCACACGACTCAATGTTACCCTTCAAATGCTCTATCTCAGCCTCAGCTTGTGATTTCTCTTCACTAATCTTAATCAGCATGTTAGAACGTTCTTGCAAAGACCTTGAAACTGCAGCATTTTCAGCTTCAGCCTTAAGGAGTTCTTGGTCTAAATTAGCTATTTTAGCTTCAAGCTCAAGCTTAATCTTTTCACATTGCTTGTTTTTGCTAATTACCAGATCTTGCATCTTCTGTTCGTGGTCCTCCTTCAGATTCCGAATTTGGCGCATGCACTCTTTAAGAGCGCCATCCAGATGTGATGCCCTATCTTCAGCAGTGAGCTTCAAAAGGGTAACAGATTCCAGATGATTTTTCAATGCCAACGCTTCTGCTTCAGCCTTTTCCCAACCTGCAGCAAAACCGACATCCAGTTTTATTAGAATATATAAGTGAAGATGTATCAGAGGACGTAGACTTCAAACATGTAAGCATAGACTGACCTGAGACTGCTTCTTCCGCAACTTTAGTGTGCTGTTTCACCAGGTCTTCCTTGGCACTAATCTCTGAATTTGCTTCGGAAAGCTTTTCATTCAAGTCCTTTATTTCATCCTCTAACGCCTGAACTTGTTCCTCATATGACTTTACTTGATTCTCCAAACCAGTGAGATGTGAATATGATTCTACAGAAATTTGAACATACTTTGGTTTTTTATAACTCTCCTGTTCAACAAAGACACCACAAGATTTGATATCAGATAATATAGCTAACAATTTTAGTTGATAAGCGAATACAGATCTCTGTCCCAAATGAGATAATGCACAATGAATGGAAAATCCATAAAAAGTCATTTTCATATATTTCAGTCAAAAAAAGTTTGTAGAAAGATTTTACCTGATCACTCTGAGTCTGAGATGCAGCTGCTGAAGCCAAAGTAGCAGCAGCAGCATCCGCTGCAGCGGCCGCAGCAACAGCAGCTTTATCAGCTTTGTCTGATGATTTTTTCTTCCAAGGCCACCGGCGGTCCATCACTTAAATCCTCTTTCTCACCTGATTGAAGAACACCATGGAATATTTTTCAGAAAGATATACAAAGAAAAGAAGCAAAAGAAAACTATTCGTCACATCTAGAAAGTTAAAACGGGACAAGACTCCCCCCTAGACATTGCGGCCACCTGATTGAAGTTCATAATAGGAAAATTACTCCCAGATATGTTTCCAACATACAAAATCCAAACCAAATTCAGTTTCCATAAAAGCACATTCAAAAAAATACCATAACCAGAAACAAAAATGTCTGGTGACAGCTAATTGCCTAACATGATTATTCTGGAAAAGGTAAAGAAACATACAGAGGACAATAAACCACATTCCTTAAAAGGACTTTTGAAGCAATCCTCCCATTCCTTGGAGGAATCCACAGATATATAACAAGAATTAAAGAAAAACATTAATTGAAAACAATGGAGGCTGTTGAGATATGAAACAGCAAATTGACAACTAATCATCAAATTAGGTAGCATTTCTTTAACATTGCATGATGAAATAATTTATTGTTATAAACATACACCAAACTATTAATTGACTCTAATTTATTGTCACCAAGAATCCTAAGAACAGAGTCTCCTTTTCTCTCTAAATTTGTATTTCATCTTTTTTCTTGATTTTAGATCAGTCAGTGAACTTGAATTCACTTTGACCATGTCAAATATAAATATAGTTGTCAGAAATGAAAATCTCCTTTTCTTTCATCCTGCATTTTCTCAGCCACCAAACAGAATGTGGTAAAAGGAAACCTCTGAAAGCTTGAAAAAGAAAATGAAAACCAGATTGTACTACTAGGAATGAAGAACAAGTAGGATTTTCCGTATTCCTGCTGAAGAAAAAAGAAAAGAAAGGGAAAACGCGATAGAATAAAGACACGCCGTCAAGTTAGAACTGAAAGAGAAAAAAACGGCACCTAGTCACATCCATTATCTGATATATAAATATAAACCCAATCTTCTAGATTGGAAAAAAAAAAAAAGTAAGATCGTCACTGTTTCAAGTGTCGCAATTGAATCAGATGAGCTTTGCGTATCCAAGCTTAACCAAGTTCATCAATGGCGGCAGTTTAATTACAAAAAGATCTAACCAAAGAGCTGAAGATCTTAAAATCAAAAGCTCCTTTCGATTGAAAATTAAACAAAAACGAAAATCAGAATGCATTTTCCATTCGTAAACAAATTGGATGAATTAAGATCGTTTCCTTCAATAAAAAGTAGAGAAAAAGGAAGAGGTAAAAAAGGAATTTACTCAAAGAAAGCAATGAGGTTTCGAACTTCGAAGCTGAGCGAGAAAGACAGAGAGTGTGTGTGTGTGTGAGAGAGCAGAGCAAATGGAGAAGAAACAGAACATAAAAAAGGCTTGAAGTGGAAGAAATACAGAAACAGGAAACCTCACCGACAAAAGAAGATAAAAAACAATCTGGAAAACATTGACAGAAAGGAAACATTTACTCTGCATAAAACCGGACACCTGTCTTGCAATCCAAAATAAGGAAACAGAAACAAAACCAAAACAGTAGAAATTAAAATAAAAGTTACAAAACCTGTTAGCCATTTTAGTCACTTCTACTGTACTCTCACACCATCAACCATTACATTTTCCACAAAACCAAAAGAAATCAATCCAAACAAAAACAGAAACAAGATAATAATATTTGTTTGAGTCACATTATTAAATAAACTCCACTAACCTTTTTAGACTGAAATGTAGCTTCAACAAGGAGTTAGAATATGATACAAGCAGTTGTTCGAGATTTATAGATTAAGATCCAAATTTCTGGTTTTTTTCTCTTCCTTTTTCGTTTTTAATTTTGGTTTTAGTGTTTTTGTTCTCTGTTTTTGTTTTTTGTTAATGTTTAGCTTTTGAGAAAGAGGAAAAAGTGGTGGCAATGGCGGTGGAAGAAAAGGAGAAGAAAATGGAAGGAAGAGGAAGAAGAAGAAGAAGAAGGGAAGTGGTGGTGGAGTTGGGTAAGGTGAAAATATTCTGGACTTAGGTGTCACTTAAAAGGCAAGACGTTGCAAAAGTACCCAAAACCAATCACCTTTAAAGTATTAACTTTTTTATTTATTTATTTTTTCTGAACAAAAATGAGAAATGAAAAAAAAAAAAAAAAGGTACTAACAAAGATTGGGAATATTTGGTTATTAAAAAAAATACTAGTAATAATCTTAGAAACTGGTTTTTGTATAAGATTATTTGTTTTGAGGAACAAATACGACGAAATTGCCCTTAGGAAAATGAAAAATGACAAACAAGTCCCGTACTCCTCTTGTGCTAGAAGCAACAGCTGAGCTGTATGCGATATTTGGAAAGTTCTGTTTTTCTGTGTTTCGGTTTAGTGTTATGTTAATACGACGACTTTGGACCACCGTCACTACTCACTACAGCTCATAAGTTTATTAAGTTTTGTCTGTAACCATGCTCCGCCGCTACATGCTTCTCCCATAGACCGCCACATCTCAGCCGTCCATTTGCCTTACTTTTCCATCTTTGAAATTTTATGTACATCAGTGATTTCTTGTTGATGCCTTTGATCTGGCCCGGCTATAAATTTGTTTGCCCTTGTGGATGTGGGTGATTATTTATGTTTGGAGATCTAGGTTGATAGAATGCCACCCTTTGCTTTATAGTCTTTGATTTAGGGGGAACATAATTATCTTGGGATAACTGGCCTAGAAATGTAGATCCTAAGAAAAATATGCTCCCTAATTTTGACAATTAACAATCCATTGATTAGATTTTCACATTAATGCATGAGAAGTAGCTACTAATCACCATCAATGGAGTGGATGAACTTGCTCATTAAGGTTGTAAGAGATTTCAACTTTAATTATTACAATTTAGAGTGCATCAATATTCCATCAAATTTAAGAGAAAATAATGTAATTATTACTTCAACTTTTTTATTAGGATACTATAATAAGTAGGCATCATATCAAACAAAACCCGTATGATGAGATTTAATATTAAAAATCTCGCATTTCAGGAACATGTGTCAACTACTCGAGTCAGATGTTTAAAATTCCTATAAACCCAAGATCAGAGTTTAGGGAATGATCACCTCATGCTAAGATGTGCAAAACAAGTTTTGGTATGAAAGCTTATAATGATGATTAGGTATTTAGGTGATCGTCTAATTGTCATTTACCCAAATGGGAAAAAAATGAAGGGAAATGAAAATGGTGATGAAGGCGAAGGTGGCATTGATTGAGAGTGAAATTTGACAAAAGTAGAAGAGTTCCCTCTTCCTTGCCCCCTAGGCCTCTTATTGGAGCTTAATCCGTATGTAATAATTGGGGAACTACGATAGTATGTGGGCTCTCTTTTTTCCCCTTTTCCCCTGTTTCTTAATACTCCAAATTAACGTCACGAGATTAATTAATCAAAGCTCGAAAATGAAAGCAGAGCTTTTGCTTATTTGAAGTCACCAATACGACTATAAACGTAGACGTTCAAATCAGTTTCACAACTTGTTTTTTAGATATCTGTCGTGATTGTTTCATGTTTCAACATACGTACAGGAAAGTAATTCATGAGAAAATTACATTACAGCTTTTCCGATGGGAATTTGACAAATTGTATTACAACTTTAAATAAAAGCAAAGCCTTCTTTTTTTTTTTTAATAAAAATCCTTGTAATTGTTGATGGTAATATGTCAATCTCTACATGCGCAATCAGGGCTTTTTCTATTCATTCAAGCTATTCAAATTGTGGGTTGAAAATTGAAGAAATTGACTAATAAGTTTCTCTTAATTATCTTTTTAATTGTGAAGAATTTTAAGTCATTAGATAAGTTAATTATAATTAGACATATAAAACAGCTCATGAAAGGAACATGGATTTAGAATCCTAAACTCTCTTTAAAAAGAACTTAACAACAAGCAAGCCTTACCCTCAAAGTAGTTGCATATGAATACAAACCTAATTAATCAATGTATTTAATATGCTAACCGAACTCCTAATTAACAAATTTGGAGTAAAATACACAAGGAAATTATCAGTTTCATTGGGTATCTTTCTTTGGGAAAGCTAACAAGGTCTAATTTAATAAACTAGAGAAACCCTATAATTGAATAAACAACAGAATCATTAATAAAAAAGTTTATTAATTTGGTATATTAATATAGTATATTGTCTCGAGTCCTTTACGAATAATCCAATTCTTCAAGTACTATAGTTAAAATAGCATTATCTTTGTATTTAAAAAATTAATTCAAGTTTAAAAAAGAGGGTTTAGAATCTTGAAAGGTGTAAATAAGAGCAAGTTACAAAGAGAGTTTATGAGAAGCTTTACCATAAAAGTCTGTTCTAACAATCAAGATTCGCGTTGAAGATGGTTAAGATATCATTTTCATTCCATAAACAGAAAAGTTAAAAGTAGGAAAGGATAAAAAGAAACAGAGTTTATTATAGAAAGAAAAGAGAAAGGTGGAAAAAAATTGTCAATTAATTGCCCTTTTTCTTGGCCAGAAATTAATTACCTCGGTATATTAATTAACTTATTTAAGACTTCTTATTTGTAACCGTTTCATTATTATTTTGGATCCAAACGGAGTTCAAGTGTAAATTATGTTTCAATCGTTGATCTAATAATCTCATCTATATAGTACTTAATCTAATCTGTACAGTGTAATCTCATCTATACAGTTACTAAATAGTGTCAATCGCACCATTACCGCACCGTTTTACCTAATCTGTACAGTGTAATTTCATCTATACAGTTACTAAATAGTGTCAATCGCACCATTACCGCACCGTTTTACTAAACGCAGCCTAAACCAACTAGAGGCTGCTGTCCTACGTAGCTAAGCATGCAGTAAGCACATGAATGATTATTTCAAAAAAAAAGAAAGGAAAAAAAAATAAAACATAGAAAGAAAAAATGACCAGATATATATATATATATATTCATAAATAGCAGTATTTTGTAGTTTTGCAAAATTTAGGCCATAGTTTCGCTAGATTGCGAGCATCCAAGAAAACGAAGTAACAAGGGATGTGCGTCGTCGTTTTCTACAATTCAGTATAAATATTTCCTTTGTTGGAAGAAAATTATCCTTCAATGATCAAAGCAACCCTTATATATATATATTAGATTCCAAAGGAAAAAAAAGATGATAGTAATCAGTACGATTAATATTATTCTCTATAGTATAATTAAAGCTATGTATAATATAACACTTAGGTTAGTACTCCATCTCATCTGACTAACCAAAAATATCAACTTATTATTCATTGCCAAAAATTTCCTAGTTGGCTAAGTTGTCTCAACTATAATATATACACTCTCCTTTCCTTTTCAATGCTAATTCAACTAATTAATTATTACAAGACAACAAATACTATTTTTGTTTTGCAAAACCCCACATTAAATTTAATATAAAATTCAAGAAATAAACACTAATTGAGTTAGCTAAATGATAGGGTGGCTATCATAATTTTCCCTCTCTTCCTCTTATTCTTGCAAGCTATTGTTTTATTTATTATATACACACTTTTTTTTTGTCAATTAAAATTTCAATTATGAAGAAACCATATAGATACTCACATTATTCAACATAGAATTAATTAGTAGTAAGAATGTATGATTAATAAAGGTATGAAAACTTTAGAAATTCAAAAAAGAAAACATATGATAAATTGAATTCGGAATAAGAATTTAAAAATCTTTCAACAAAGAATCTCATTTTTAATTTTTATTACACAAACTAAGTCAATAAGACAATAATAACTAAAGAATAGTCCAAAGTACCAGTCAGCAGCTGGCTGCTAGTACTTATATATGTTCCATTGATTTTTTGTTTTCTTTAGATCACAACAAATTCCTTGGGTTTGGTTTACATATATAGAAGAAATTAATTTCATTTTCATTACTGTTCTTTTGGGTACAATATTCATAATTTCATCTAATTGGGAGATTCATCCACCATAATCAGATACGTGACGTAGTTCAAATCTGGATTAATCAGGATAAAGTCCTAAATACGGATAAAAAAAATATTAATTTAACCAATCTCTCTTACAAAAGAATTTTTTTTTTTTTGATGTTAGTAAACCAAGTTTTGAATAATGCATGGGCATGGAGTGAGTTTGATGAGACAAGTGAAGGAGCTTAATTGTGCACACAATTCCTAGGTTGCCCCAAAACCCAAAGTCAGAAAAAGTGAAAAATCTGTTTGGTTAATCTGACGGTTGTTTCAGTCTAATAGCAGCAGAGCCTACCGCACTGCCAACCACACATGCTTTTTCTTACTTTTCCCAGTTCTGACCGCCCCCATTTCATATCCATCCGATTTATGAATTCCCATTTGACGGCTACGATTTATTCTCACTCTAGAATCTCACCTTTGCTTCACTTAAGAATTTTTCTTTTACGTATATATATGAGCTGTAGCCACTAGCCTGTAGTAATATAATCCGTATTTGTTCAGTATATAATTAATAAATGAAAAATAAAGATTAAAAAAAAATGCCATGTCATTTTGATTCGACACTCCAACCAATTACAGGCGAGGGAAGAAAGTATTTATGGCGCGTGTGATCACGATGCATGAGTTATAAACTGAGAAAAAGACATAATTTCTCTTCTTTTATTAAAATTTTTTCTTTTTTAAATGATTAGGTGTACCCATTAAAATCAGAGGGAAGAAAGAGAAGAAAGGAGACAACATTTGGAATAGGATGTCACCATGAATAGATATTGACATCACATTCACATGACATTTTTCATTTTCATTTTCAACATTGTTGGATTTATAAGCAACCTAACATATGTTAGAACCAAGAAAGTCGAGGCAATTCTATTTCTAGGGGAAAAGTAGGGAAAACAAATAAAGATGAATGGAAAGTCTAACTCTAATTTGGTTATTTGAACCATTTAGCAATATACTAATATATATGATATCGACCTTCTTGTTTCTTTTAGTATATGTTTTTAATACTATGAACATAAGTCTACTCTAAAGGACTTCAATATTTGAAACTACTTTGAAAAAGCACTTAATTTCGTCACTATAATAATAACATTAAAATTAGCTATCCATTTATTTCAAAGACAATAACCATTCAACTTTTTTTTATAATCAAAATCTCATTATTATGTATGAAAATTCAATGATAACAAATTAACAAATTTTCGTACGATCTAAATACAGAATCACAGAGTTAAACAACTCACTAATTGAACTAACATGTATCACTCAATCGTTATTCATATATCAACCATTAAGTCCAAATCTTAAGCTCTTTTCCTATCTTGTTTATCCATTTTTCAACATCGATCTTAATTAATTCATACTTTTTAGTTGAGAAAAAATGGAATTGAACCTACTAATTGGCAAAAAGAAAAGAAAAAACTTCATACACCAATTATTGAGTAAAATGTACATAAAATGGTTTTAATTAAAAGGCCTTCTATTCACAGTTTCTCATATGGATTTCCATGATATTCAGGCCTACATTCTTTTACCAAAAGTTTTTATTTTTAAAATTAAAAAGAGCAAAGTGATTGAATTTGGGGTCAAAGATTGAAATTCATATACCAATGCATAAAAGAAGTCACCATTTTCTCCTTAAAACCATCAAAAGAAATGATTTAAAAAATCTGGGCAAAATGTTCTCACTTAAATATTTCGAATTGGAATTTGTGTAGTCGAAGCCATGCGTGCTAGTTTTTGTTGTTTTACTATAAATAAATACTGGTACCGAAATTGGGAGTAGGAGAGTAGCAGTGCACCGTCACTATAGTTATTTGTAATTAACACTAAAAACGAAAACAGGGACAGACAAAATGAAAATGGTACGGTTTCGATGCGAGAGCGAGTGGGACCCCAACACATAAAGAAGCGCGTAAGTAAGGCCCATGAAAATGGGCCCAGAGATCCTCAATAGTGGAGCAGAAACAATTTCTGTGAGAGAAAAAAACGCAGAAGAAGAAGAAGAAAACGCAACAGCAACAGCATCCAATGAGACGAATAAAAAAGAGTATAAAAAAGTTTTTAAATGAAAAAGAAAAAATAATAAAAGACACGTGGTCCCACTCTCCACACGTTTCTGTGTTGTTGTTAGTAAGTTATAAACCCTTTTATCACGTGGGGACCACGAGGGGGAAAATTTGAGAAAAGAACAGGTGAATGGGAGTGCACACGTGTCAATGGAAAGGAACCACGTTTCATATAAGCCGGGTACTTAGGCCTTAATTACAGAAACGGACAGCGTCGGCAGAGAGAAAAGCCTAATCTTCCCCATCACGACAAATTATTATCAGATGCCCCCCGAATCACCATATAAAAACAAAATACATTCATCTGATATTTTTCTTTTTTTTTTCTACTGAAAAATAAAAATAAAGAGATTTTTTTATCCTATAATAAACTCTGGCAAAAAAAAAATCCTCTAATAATCGTTGAAATTCCATTCAAGTCCTTTTAGGATTTGGGGAGAATCTAATGTTGTTGCAAAGATAGTAATTGGCATCCAAGGTTCATTGTGATTTTTTTTTTTTTTTTTTGTAGAAAACAGTTTGGGTGCTGAAAGGCCTCCAGGACCATAAGTTTAAAAAATGACTTACACTGGTAAAAAAATTATGGAAAATTCTTTAATAAACTATTAGTGAAATTTAAACAGACTGTATGTACGGGTCTAAAAGGATGATATATGTCCCCTTAAGTACTAGATTGAAATATTAAAAATCTAATTAATTTTAAAATGGGGTATTTCTCAATCTTTTAAACCCGTTTGTGGAGTTTAAAAACTACAGTAATAGTATATCAAATAATAACTCAAAAATTATAATCATCAATAACAACCGTTGGCGCGAGTCAAATCCTAAAACTTTTAATAAGCAATTACTAACTCAATACACTTCAAACAGCTCGTTTCAATTTGTTAATTCACCTTTTTTTGCTCTAATGATATAAAGAAAAAGTTAAAGAAATTATATATAGCAATTCTTAGAATAATAGTGATGACAAAATGAATATGGTAGCACTTTTTTTAGAGTAAATCTCATGTATTATGAGAAATAAGATAAAATTCTTCCGATGATAATTTTCTCCGTTTAAAAAGTTTGAACTTGAAACATTAAAATACAAGGACCGAACCATTCAATTTAATCGTTAATAATGTATAATTAGCATAAGTTAAGTAAGCATGAATTGAAAGTGAATTTGACTTGTGTATCGTTTTGGGCAATCTTCAATGTTACAATAAAAGTGGTACCACTATACCTAAAATGACATTTCAATAAATATATGAAATGGTTATTGTTAGGCAATCATCAAACTACATTGCTATATTGTATGATAAAAAGGTGCAACTTCTTTATCTGTCTTTATTGTTCTTCTTCTTGTTGCTGTTTTTCTTTCCGGAAAACAAAAGTGGGTTTCCAAAGTCTTCTTTCAAATAGTGGCATCTAAACAGTGGAATTCCATTGTGCTTCAATAAATATGGTCTAAAAGCTTCACATAGAGATGACGAAAGACGTTTATGGTTTATAGTCCCCACATGATGGAAGAGGTGCGGTGTGGTCATGTGGGGTAAAAAAAAATTTGGTTTCAATGAATTTTGATTGAGAAGATTGAAGATTGAATATATATACAGTTCGACAAAGACAAATTTACGGTCCACATTTTGTTTTTCTTAAAGTTCTGAATACATCTTTGATAAGCCATTAGCCCACTACCGACATTTTCGTTTATGTTTAGTTTTCACCTTAAGAGGATCGAATTGATCAGTAAAAACATTATAATTTGGACGAGACAATATTTATTTATTTTAGAGTTGTTTGAGTCCGAAAAATGACTGAATTTTAAAGCCTGATTTAGCATTGCGTTTGAAGATAAAAAAACTGTTTTTGAACCCAAACGCAATGTCAAATAAATCATGATTTGTGTCAAAAGCTGATTTTGAACGCAAAAGCCAAGCCAACCCGAGAAGCTAATCCTTAGGTGTTTTTGCGTTTCAAAAGTGATTTTGGACATTAAATGACTAAAATATCCTAATTATTTTTCTCTTTCCTTTTTAACTAACATATCTTTTTTAAACATTTTATCCTTCAACCCCATTTTTTCAAAGCAATACCAAATATTATTTACATTTTTCTACCGTAATTTAAAAAAACATTTCTCAAAAGCACTTTTTCCAAACCAAACTTTTTCAAATTGTAACCTCAATACCAAACTAAGTAAAAATTAAACTTGAAATAGCTTGAACTCAAACATAATGAAAACACAAACTTGACCTAATCCTCATGAAAAGCATTTTGATTTTGAATTAGTAATATTATACTATATCTTAAGTGAATCATAAAATAATTAACATTAACTAATTAATCACTCAAAACTTAAAATAGGTCATTCATATGGTGGAGGGAAAAGGTGGAATTGTGCTTGTAGTTGGGAAGGAAACAAAGGTTTGACTAATTTCTTGAGACTTCTAAAAGTGAATTTTACAGTAGTCATACGAAAAGTCAACTTTTTTCTCATTGAAGAAAATGGTTGTACATAAGAAATTCAGACGTGCAATGTATATCTAGAGACAATGGCAGAAAGTGCTTCCATCCTACTCTATAAATTGTGCACAAGGGTACATTAAAAGGATGCAGATTGCTCTGCTGCCTAAAAAGTAAGAAGAGAATGTAAAGCTTAAGCATTAAAGTTCACAAATTTTTGGTTTTTCCATCCACTTCAATCTTTCTTACTAACTTACCTTCTATTTGAAACAGAAATATAAGAGCTGGTTTGACATCATTTTCGTTTCATGTTTTCTGTCATCAATTTTCTGTTTTTAGAAATAAAATAACGAAAACATTTTTGACGGACTATTTCCGTTTCCAAAAGTTTTGGAAACAGAAACAGTATTTTGGAAAAAAATAGAAACAAGAATTTTGTGTTTTCATGTTTTTCCAAAACATCGAAGCAGATTAATAAACAGTAACTCACACGCTTTTTCACTATTTTTTATTTTATTTTTTTATTTAAAAACATACAAACAAGTTGTATATATACATATTTTTTTTTATTTTCAAAAATTGATAATATAACAAAAACGAAACGAAACAAAAAAATTGAAAACAGAAAAACGAACACAATATCAAAACCACCCCTAAGTATATTATGGGTTTCAGTTTCACTTTCACATTGAGCTGCAGTGCAGGTCTTAACTCATAATCAATTCTGAGAAATTGCAAGCCAGCAAGTTCTGGATTTGACAGCCTTTTTGTTTTTAAAAAAGAACTCCCCACTACTGAAATAACAACCTAACTACTGGATTTAAGTTGAATTAAGCAAGCAAAAACTATCTTCCAGAAAAAATATGTAATTATCTACTAAAAAAAGTTTTGCATTCATGAATTAATAAAGGGCAAAGACATATATAGTAACTGTCTTGTCTGGCAAACATTTGAACACAAATCGATCTTGTCATGCCTGGATACTTGTCGTTAATCTGACCCACCCCTTTGCCGCTGCCTTAATTAGTCGTTTTCATTTAATCGGATTATTTAATTTTATTAGTATTATAATTCAAGTTAATTGACATCCCAGACGGCTTTGACAATTCCAAAACTTGACACCAAACCGTAATTAATTAATATTAATATTAATAATAATCATAATAACAAATCAATTAGTACTACTATAGATATTCTCTGCAATTAAGACATTGTCATCGTACATAAATAAAAACTTAGCTGTCGTTTATTAAAGTTATCAAATTAATCAAGTTATCTAAAATTTGCAAAGTGAAAAGGATAAAAGGAAGGGAGGTTGGTTCCTCATTTGCAACTCTCTCGTAAAGAAAATTCTGCCAGCTCGATTGATAGCAGCATATCTTCGAATGAAATTTTTAAAAAATAAAATAAAAAATATAGTGATAATATTGGTGGATAGATTGAAGGACTGTCAGCAATTAGAGAGGTGGTCTATCTAGGAGGAATATTTAAAGATAGGTAGGGAGAGATGTACTTTTCTTCTTTAGTTTTTTCTTATTATTAATATTAATTAATTAATCTTGTAGTATTAATTTTTATAATTGCAACCTTCGTCTTTGGAACTAAGGAGTTGGATTAAGTGGTGCGGCTTGTTTCAGTTTAAGCAGGTCTCGGGTTCGAGACCTTGCGTATGCAGCTGTCCCTGTTGGGAGACTCACCCACCATAATCAGGTGCGCGACGCGGGTCGGATCCGAATTAGTCAGGGCAAAACCTTGAATACCGGATGGGATACCAAAAAAAACCTTCGTCTTTGGAAAAAAAATAAGAATACACAATCCATTGAACAAAATGTTGATCAGATACCAAATCGTGATTTTTTTTTTTGATAACCCCAAAATCGTGATCTTTTCTGCTTTTATTTAACTCTTAATTTTTGTCGCCATTTTGTCATCAAATTTTGGTATCCTATACAAGTCATCGATCGACGGCGACGCCCATCAATTTAATTAGTAAAAAAACTGTTTAATCCAATAATTTGTTGCGTAATCAAGAAAGTTTCGTCTTAAATAATAAATTTCTTCCTTGATAAAAGTGTGATTTAATCAGACTGAATTGTACACTTCCCTAGCTAAGTTCATTATGATTATTTTACTAATTGTTCTTTATGATATTCTTTTTAAGAAGTTTGTACAGTTGGTGAATTGTTGTATACTAGTAATATTATATAGGAAAATGCTAGTAATTGATCATATAGTAAAAGGAAACAAACCCAAAGTACCCCGACAGTGTAATCTGGATTAAGAAACATTAACTCAGTTAATTTGCATATCTTTTTGTAATTTGGAGTGCACATGCAATTCTATACTAGAACTACTACTTGTCATGTGAAAAGCCGTGCAATAATAGTTTTTACGCAGTCAATCTGTCAACCTAATTAGTTGTATCAGTTTCCAACATTAAATATAAGCAATTTCTTGAACAATTTAAAGGAGTAATATTTTCCACCCCTAAATCAAATCATATGTACTAATTATAAAGTTTTTTTTACCATTCCCATACCCTATGGTTATGAGAAATTATTAGGTAGGATGGACCCACCACGTCATTTATAAGACCAACCAATAATACGAAGACTACTTATCAATTTTCTAAAACCCTATCCCAATAATATCTCAAATCTGGGGATTTATCCTTTACACAGGATCTATTTTAAAAAGGGGATAAACCTTGGGCTAAAATCGTGCTTAAATTTAAGGAGGTTATTTGACATGGCAAGATTTATTGATTAACCCCATGAATGACATGGTGAGTCCGTCTCATCTAATAATTTCTCCTATGATTATATAGATTTCCAAGAGACTAATTAAGAACACTAAACATGGGAAACCTTAATTTCCCTGCTCACAATGTGAATACTCAAAAATCTGAAACCTTACACTAAACTTTAATTCGTAATTGAAATTAAAACAAATTTGTGATATCATGATCATAAACTACAAAAATTGGTGTTGGTGAAAAAAGAAGAAGGATAAACCAAAAAAGTGAATGCATTTGATAATTAATGATGATGAGAAAGGTGTTGCAAGCAAAGATAAAGAACCCTAGCCTCCATGCTCACATGATATAGTGGTGGGATAAAAATGGATAGTGTGATAATAGGTTCATTGGCACCCAGCTGAGAAAATGGTGGATTCGGAATGATTGCCCCAAAATGGAGCCTCTTTTGCTCTCTCAACAATCCAATATGCTATACTAATTATAATACTAATAATAATCTATTATAACTAGTAGTAGTATATTATTTGATGTTGGTGGGAATTTTCAACCTTTGCTTTGTTAGTACGAAAGAATTTTTTTTTAAGGATTTGAATATAATTAAGATGAAAAATGGAACTAAATTATACCATGTGGGGACCCAATATTTTTTTTTTTTGCACATATTGACAGCTTTAGCCCACCTCATCTCCATACTTGCAAACCTCAAAGCTAAAGAGTTTTTTTTCTTCGGATTCGATTTCTTTTTCCCTTTGGTTTTTCTCCAAGTCACCGGCACTTTTTCTTTTCTTTTGGATTTGGTTGCTACTCCCTATATATGGTGGTCATCATTATAATCAACTTGCTTTCCCTTTTTAACTGTTATTAAATTTGTCTTAACTTGCTGTTAACTTAAGCTGATTG
Organism: Corchorus olitorius; assembly: GCA_001974825.2. Taxonomy (NCBI): domain Eukaryota; kingdom Viridiplantae; phylum Streptophyta; class Magnoliopsida; order Malvales; family Malvaceae; genus Corchorus; species Corchorus olitorius. The sequence goes on from AWUE01019212.1 coordinate 52,094, forward strand.
CCCCTTGCTTTAATTAATTACTTGCTCTTTACAGAAAAGATCTCAAGAATATTGCCAGCTTAAAAACTGGTTTTATGTCAAGGATATGGAAATTGGAAACTATTACTCAATTGGTCAATTTGTTTCACCATGAATAGATATTTACCATGCATATTGAAATTTGAAAACCCTATCAACCCTAATTTTCATAATGAAGAAAATAGATAGACATTAATGAAAAGAATCTATAATTTTGTGGCCAAGATTTTCATTTGATTATTATAGTACTGTACATATCTTTTGGTGCAGCCCTGCAGTGATCAGCCAGCTGTGGCTGGTGTTTGTTTATGGCATGGGCCTTAAAAACTAAAAAGGGTCCCCTATTTGACTTAAACCTCAAGGTCGAGGTCTCGAGGATGTTAAGAACTAAGAAGGGTTCTTTCACAAAATCTTGCCTTTTTGGAACTTATTAGGAAAATGTTCATTTTCTGATGAATTTCATGACCTTTTCCTTTTTTCCCCTTCTAATTTCATCAGTTTTTCTTCCGCTTTTTTACACTCAATCGAATCTGGGTACCTCTTTTAAGTACAAAAATCTATCTCTATGAGCACAGTTTACGGCATTGAATTGGAGATTTCAAAGCATTTTCTTTATATATATTTTTTTTCACAACACCAAAAGACAAAAAGGTTGTTTTTGTGAATTTTCGAAAAAAACCTGCCACAAGAACGTACCCAATATATATGGTCATTGAAATAAACCCATCAATGCAAAATCTAGAGGTGGGTCTTTACCTTTGATATATATTATATTATATAATAATAATAATAATTATTATTATTACTATAATAATAAGGGTAATTATTTGATATACCAGCGCTGTAAATTTTGGACTCCACAAACGAGGTGTGGAGTTGACACATTTCCATTTTTTGAATTAATTAAGTTTTAAATATTTCAATGTAGTCCCTAGAGAACACATGTCACCCTTCAAGACCCACTTGTATAGTTTGCTAAACTCCACCATCGGAGTATTATATAATTTGCCAAATAATAATCAAAGCCAACTATTTATCTTCAATATTCTTTCCCAATTTTTGCTTAAGGAAGGAAAAGAAAACTCAGGATATTGGGATTG
>AWUE01019214.1:0-41984 GCA_001974825.2 Corchorus olitorius
AGTTTTTTTAATTAAAATAGTAAAATGGTAAAAATGATATATTTATAAGAATGTTAAATTTTTTTAATTATAGAGCAAGTTTTTATCAAGCAAAAAATTAATCATAAGTCAAATAAAATATTTGCACATAAGGAAAATAATAAATTTTAATCATAATACATTATTATAAACTATCGAATAGTAAGATGTCAATCATAATAACTTTTTAAATTAAAATGGTAAAAATAGAATAATTATAAAATATTGAATTTAATTAAATGAAAATAGAGTTTTTAGTAGAATAAAACTGTATATTTTGAAAAAAATAGTGAAATGGTAAAAATAAAGTAATTATAAAGATATTAAATTTAATTGAATAAAAATAGAGTTTTTAGTAGAATAAAACTATAATAGTTAAGTAATGACACTTAAGAAATATGTTTGAAAAATAAGGGTATACTGGTCGATTTAATTAGAAAAATAAGAATATAATAATCGATTCAAAAGTTTTACAAAACTCGTACTTTTATATATAGTATAGATTTAGAACTATATATTCATGACAATTATGAACATTAGTACTATATATTTTGACTTTTAATTAGAATTTAGAACCAGAAGAAAATTCAAAAACCTAATATATGTTTTATAGATCAATTATTGAATCATAGGTTTTAGCCTATCACATTATGGATTGATTGACAAATAAAATCTTCTTGTGGTGGAATAGGGGCACTTTAACTGACTTATAACTCATCTCTCAAATCAAATAGCCCACATCATAGTAACCGTCCTACTTTTTTCATCCATGAATGAAAAAAAAAAGCCAATCTTTTACTAAACTTGTTCCAATTATTTTGAAATGACTCCATCTTTGGAAAGAAACCCAATTCCCTATTGAATATGCTTTGATAATGCTCTGCTCCACTACCTCTGGTTCTTCTCACTTCCTTTTAATTCATAAATAATATCCAAATTCCCTTCCGACCACCCCTTTAATCATAGAGCCCTTTGATGGTAGATTTTAGTACCTTAAAACAGATTTGATAACCAACATTGATTAAGACATCCATTTACTCTTTGCACAAGTTTTTTGGCAAAAACACAAGTCAAATTCTTTCACATGTTTTTGTGTATTCGACATATATAACTTTAAAGTACCAAACTCTCAAAGGCCAAAGCCTTGTCATTTTCAACAAAAGATACCCCTTTCATACGCGGTGGGTCGACACGAAGTCTAGGATTTTTATGCCTCGTTGCTCCCAGGCCACATCTCACCTCCCCCTAGGCCCTTCTCACGCTCCTTCACCGGCAAATTTCTGCTTACCATTGACTCAAATTATGATTCTTTTTTTCTTCCTTTGGGTTTGGGGGAGAAATTTAAGTAGTTTTGACTAAATGGCTGGCTAATATCCCTAGGTAAGATTTTTTTTGGGTACCCATCTGGTATTTAAGGCTTTGACTATTCCGGATCTAATTCATTGTCGCGCATCTGGTTATGATGGATGAGTCTACTAATGTGAGTAGTTGCGTATGCAAGATTTCAAATTTAAAACCTGTTTAAATTGGAACAAGCCGCTTAGCACTTGATCGAACCCCTCATTTGTATCTCTAGGTAAGATTTCAATTAATGGATTTTTTTTACTTCAATGGGGTGGGTTCTTCAGCCATTATAAGCTGACACGAAGTTTTCTTCATTAATGGTTAGGAATTGCCAATGGTTTAGGGCAAATGATTCATTGGAATTGGAAAATAATATGGTCAAATGTCAACGTGAAAGAGGCAATGAGATCGCATATAGTTGGGGTTTTAAAAATGGCATGTAACAGCCTTGAGCCAGTGATTTATTTATATAGTAAGATGTTAGCATATATATAATAATAATAATAAGAATAGCCAGCTTTGGAATTGGAATGATTGGTAAAATGAAAATATTGCAATTTCTAAAGTAATTTGGGGTCTAAATCTTTGATTCCTTGGGCACACCAAATAAAAATCGATATGTTCATTATCTAAGTCAAAAGCTCAATCATTATTGGCTCATCAGTAAACTTTTGCAGTTGTTGGCTACCAGCAGAATTATGAATCTATAAGAATATTAATATTAATTAATCCACTGACTAAAAATAGTATTAGAAATATTGTGTAGAGGTTGGTGGTTTCAAATTCTTTCAACCCCCTCCGCCTCCTAACTCTCTACTAGTAAAAATACAAAAGAAAATGAAACTAAACTCTAAAAGTATAAAAAGGGTGAATTAGAGGATAGAATTAGCCATTAGGCAACTTTACTAAAGATGTATGGCTTAACAAAGAATTTAGTGGATACCTACTTCTACTTTTGTATTGTAGGTGGAAGAAAATTAATTATTTTGCTTTTGCTTTTGATTTACAATTACAATTGTAAAATTTACATTTTACCTAAACTGTTTCTTAAGTGAAAAAGATTTTACTTAATTCCACAGCACCATTAGTTGCATCTGTTAATTTCTAATTATCAAAAAGGGAGAGGAAGAAGAATAATAATAAGAAAACTCACAAAACATACTTGCATTTACCATTAACAAAGAAGATACAACACAATGGATTAACTGGGATTAACCTAGATTCAAAAAGAAGATACAACACATGGATTAATCGAGATTCAACATGGTTATTGGATACAATATTTTTTATATAGATTTTATTTTAAAACTAGTTATATTTTACCTTGTGCACCCAAATGTGCAAATAACAGGATGTCAGGATCATTATAATTTTGCAACTATACTGAAAATTGAAAAATATGTTGCAAATTGCTAGTATTAAATTTTTACATAATAGAGAATAATATTGTACTATATTGTAGAGTTAAAAGGACAAAACAAGAGTTGAAGCAGATATGAAACATAGGCAATGGGACAATGGAGGAGGGAGAGAGGCTTCACATGGGTTGGTGCCATTATAACTCCCACAACGGCCACCATGATTGAAACTTTCATATGCATTTCTTCACATTATAGTACAATATTTATATATAAGAATAAATTGCAGAATTTAATAAAAAAAATAAAGGCCCCATTGTGAAAATAATTAAATATATCATTGTTTTATTGATGGAATGGAATTTCTCTACAATTTTTCATTCCTCTCAATCAATAAATCACAGAAATTTACAGCAGTGATTTTCTCAATTAACAATCACTTTCATCTTTTCTTTCTTCTTCATGAATTCAAATTTCAAGGTCTCCTCTCAACCTTTTTCTTTATGCCTCCACTCCGATTCGAACCCGGGACGACTCGGTGGATAACTCACCCACCTTCTCTGCCATCTCCATGCATTCTCCGGAGTTATATTATACATTGACTCAGCTCATTTTTATCCCCCCATTTCAACCAATTACAAACAATTTTCGGGAAAAAGAAGGTAAAAGAAAAAAATAGAAAAAGTAAAAGTAAAAATCCCACCAACTTACCTTACTATGGCAGGTAAGTAAAAACCCCATGAATTAGTTTCCATCTTTTCAACTCGGCCAACTCACTGATTTGGCCAGCAGTGTATGATTAATGTGTTCACTCGAGCTAACTCGGAACTGAGTCAAAACCCCGGGTTAGAACCAAAGTCTCTCCCTTTCCTTCACTTTCCAGTTTCCACTGTAATTACCAGATTGTTTTTTCGGCGAAGCCATGAAGTAACGGTCGAGATTCCGTCCACAAATCAAGCTTATTCCTGATTCCCACGTGGCAATTTCCTTTGAAGTCCTCGATGTTAACGAGCCTGGTGGAGTGACCCGACTCCGACCGGGAAATAAATCGGATCACCTCCTCGAAAACGGACTCATCGCAGGGGATCGCCAATGGGCCTTGGTTAGTGAAGCCGTACTCTTCCTCGGCTTGGACAAGGAGTTTCTTGAAGACGGGATGGTTCAGGTACGTCGCGCGCACCACGAATCTCCTGCAACTCGTCCCCACACAGACCGCCACGTGTCCCGCCGGCACATCGGATGGGATGCGTCCGGCTGACATGCGAGCCTTGTTCCTCCACCGCCGCAACATTTGCCTAAGCCTCACAATGTGGCGGATTTTACTGCATTTTCCAAGTCCGGCAGACATTTTCCCAGAAAACTAAAAACACCCAGAGAGAAAGATGGAGTCTTTTTGGTGTTTGGTTTCGCTTGGAGAAGTGAGAGTTTCCTGGTGAGAGAAAAATTGAGACTTTTTTGGGGGGATTGAGAGTTTGGGAGGGACGGGGATTTTATAAAAGGGAGGGTACCAATCTGCCCTTAAACTTCGAGATAATTACAAACTTGTGTCTGCTGTTGATGAAGCAATTAAAAGGCCCGAGTTTTTCTTTTTGGCAGACTTATATGGATTTTTACAATGGATAATTAATAAAATAAATAATTACTTATAATACTAAAAATAATTTTTGTAGCATAATAGTGAAACAATAAACAAGAGAGGACAAAGTTAATAATGCAAAATCCATATTTTGTATCCAAAAATCCCAAATGTTTATTGAGAAGATGGATGTCAGCAATCTTTAATTGAAGATTTCCTTTTCTATGGATGTCAGCAATCTTTAATGGAAGATTTTCTTTCTTCTTGATACATTGAACTCTATGAATATGGTATAAACTATATGAAGAGTTAAAGATTATGTCATGTGAGTATTTGAATGTTGAACAACTAAAAAACAAAGAGTAATTGGGAGTAAATTTTTTTGCTTTATTTTATTCTTGATATATCTAGGAGGTTAGATTTTTAGAAATATTTAATGTTGTTCATTTTGTCATCATAACAATCTCATTTTTATTCACTCTATCTACCCTCTTTGCCACAATTTAAATGAAGTGCTGAGGTTGGGAAAAAATGGATGGGTGCTTTGGGGTTGGAAGAAGTAATTAGCTAATAGCTAGGGTATAGTATATAGGAGTATGTCATCAAGGGGACAATCCAGTGATTAAGAGTTGGAAGAAGTAATTAGCTAATAGTTAGGGTATAGTATATAGGAGTATGTCATCGAGGGGACAATCCAGTGATTAAGAGGTTTCAGGTTCAAATCCTGGGATGAACGCGATGGGTTTAGGAATGAGAGAAGGCTACCTTCCTATGTATAGCATATCAATTAATTTATGTTCACATGCATGTAGCAAAAAATACTAGTATATAGGAATATCGAATTAATTGGTGATTAATGTAAAAAGGAAAGATTACTATCTTAATGCTAATAATTTTGGTGGGGTTGGAGACATGCAACATTATAAATTTATAATCTTTTTTGAATATAGTTTAACAAAATTGAAGGAATATGGAAAAGTTTTAGTGGGTCATGCTTAATATAATTTACCTTTCCTTCTCTAATGGAATTTGTAAATAAATTATCCATTATGACCCAACTATTGTTTCCAGTTTCCACAGTGTTTTTTGCCTTCTTAAATGGTAAACATTACTAGTATAAATTACAGTAATATCGGATATAGTTATAACTAAACTTGGAACACATTCAATAATTAAACAGTAGATAATGATTATTATCTTTCAAAAATAGTACTTACTCCACTACTTAAGTAAATCTACAATTCCTTCAAAAAAAATAAAAGGTAAATCTACAATTCATTAGGGAAAGGAAGTCTAGCCAACTCTGCTTTCTTTTAAAGCATAGATACTTGCTTACATGTTTTTTAACAGAAATGTGATTTTTTTTACCGGTCAAATAATAATTGATTAGGTCAAACATGAACGTTAAACCGTGAGCAAATCTTTGATTCTTTGTGTAATAATTAAGCCGCTGATCGGCTCCTAGTAAACCTCAAAGGCCAATAAACAAACTGATGATTTACTTATGTGTGAGATTACAAATAAACTCAAATGGATTAAGAAGGTTAATTAGTTCTTGAAATTAGAGCTGCCGCAGCCATGGAGATTGTGGAAAAAATGGGAGAAATATAAATAAATAAAAAAATGGATTTCCTTTAACGCACGAAGTCGAGAGTTTGAAAGCTAAGAAAAAAAACCCACCACATGCAAAAGTCGGAGGAAAAGTTTTGGTTCTCTAGAAGTGGTTGAGTCAATAGAAGATGCTTTTGTTTCCTATAAAACATAAAATAAAAACTCTTTAAAAAGCAACGATTTTTGTTATTTCTCTATTATCTGACCATGCCCCCATGTGCTTGGATGCCCCATCTCTCCTTTTCTTTAAACTCCCTTAAACAAACTGCCAAATTTCCCCTCCTAACCCCTTCTTTTAATAGCTTAATTCTTTTCTAATTAATCAACAATCCCAATTTGCCTAATCAAAACCCTCAAAACTTCTTTTCTAATTAATTAGTTGACATAAAAAAAAAAACTATAAGCGAACGACTATCAAAGATCAATCATTTTCACATTTTTTTTTTCAATCTTATAAAATGGGCTTGTCAAGTCAAGAATGAAAAATAAAATAGGCTTAATAATGCTTGCTTCCTAATGTTCAAGACTCGAAGAAGGGCTTATTTGGATTCATGGGTCCACGTGCATGTTATGGGAGGTAGGGTGCATCCCCCCAAACGTCACACTAATGTATACTATGAACCCCACTTGCTAGGATTTAAGGATCACATCATTTATTTCGTTTCTGGAAAATGTCTTCGAATTTTTAGCCAAATGCATCTACATACGTTAGAATGTAGAGACAATATTGAGAAAAAACAATTCAAAAGATTAAACATGATAATTTTAGATACGACACAAAATTAATGATGTTAACATAATCTTGTTTCGTGTTATAATTGTTTTGATAAATTTTTTTTTTAAAAAAGATGAATTTCGTGTTTAAACATGCCTAACATATTAAAGTACTCTTCTCTACTATGCACATAGATCACCCAACATCTTAATCCCATTACTTGTTTTCTTCCATGCTTAATAAGCTTCTCTCTTCCCCATTTGTTTTACTTTAGACAATCAAATATGGGAAGATTTAGGGAATATATATTAGTTTAGATTCTTTTTCAATGCTACTACTTTAATTTATCGTTTTTTCCAAGTTAATTATTATACAATTAACAATATAAATTGTATGATATATGATTCATAGTAATTTTTTTAGTACTTTAAACTGCTAGGAATCGAACTCTAATCATTAATCACTAAAACTAAGAGTTCAACAATCTACCACCAGACCAAATACCCGATGATCATAGTAAATTGTATTCATAACTTACCTCATCAAATATTATTCGAATTATATAAAATAATAATTCAAACTCTAATATTTCTACTTCCTCACCAATTTGTCCTACTTCTTTTATTCATGTATGTATATGTAATTATAATCAGTAACTTTTGAATTATCCGATAAACTTTTTTTTTTTTACAAAAATGTGATTAAATAATTTGTGAGACATAATTAAACAAAGTGATAAATAATGTTGGATGGTCAAAAAAAATCTTCTAACCCAAATCGATAACAAGATAAAGTTAGTATAAAGATAAATATTACTCGTTCGAATTTACAATTTACTACTTATTAGGGATGTAAAAATTTTTAAATCACCTATCCGAAAAAAACTCTAAAATCTAAACATGCAAACCTTTAATGGTAGGGTAAAAGAAGAAGGGAAAAAAAGAAAAGGTTAGAAAGAGGCGCAACCATCGAGGAATACCGTTATCCCACGTAAGTTCAGGGGCTGACATGGCACCGTCTTTGAGATTTGGGACCCATAAGAGAGGGGTGGGCTGAGTGGGGCCCAAACCCGCTCGCAAATTGGGCCAAGTAGGCCAACCAGATTATATTTTATGTGGCGAGTTAAAACTTAAAAAAAAACAAAACAGTTGAGGACTTGAAGGTACTTTTTGAAAAAGTTGGTGTCTAGGTTCGTAGCCGCTTAGTTGTACTGTAACGTGTCACGGGCTTCACGGCCCCCACGGCCTTCCCCCCCGTTCCTCCTCCCCCTTGTCGTACGGGCTACCGTAATTTTTAATGGTATTAGGCTTAAACCTTCTGTGTGTGTTCCACTCACACCCAATTGGCTTAGTTACTATATTATGTTTATTTGTTTTTTTCTTTTTAAAGAGTATTGTTACTCGATCCTCCAATTTATTCCTTCACTTGACCCTTTTGATGTGTCATTAGAAAACTTACTAAAATTTATAAAATCCTATTCAATAATAGCCTAAAATCAAGGGATTTACCCTGCAAACTCTCCATAATTATAACTAGGGGCTAAACATGGATTTAATTTTTTACTTTAATTATTAGGGGGGCTAAACCTGGATTTAATTTATTTCCTTAATTATTATGAGGGTCAAGCTGGGGACAAGTTGGAGGGTAAAAAAGAATTATCCTTGTGGTAATTAAGTTTTCTAGTGACACGTAAGGAGGGACAAGTGGATGGTCAAGAAGAATTATTCTTATGGTAATTAAGATTTTTAAGTGAAACGTCAGGAGGGACAAGTGGAGGATCATGTAGCAAAATTCATTGCAATCTCTAATAAGGAGATTCGTTAGCTAGCTACTACTATAATTAATTACAGAGAATTACCTATACTCTTAATAACTAAGTAACTTAGTGTTGCAAAATACTAGTAAAGTATATCGAAGTTCTTCTCTTGGTAATTATAATAATTATTAAAAAAAGAGATTGGAACTTTGTGATTGGAATAAGTATGGATTACGAAGAAACTAATTAAATAATTAACTGTCGGGTGTGAAATACTTATGACTTCTCCTTTTCGCTTTTTACATCAGCATTGATTCACGCTACACATACTACTTTATTGTATATATATAGAATCTAATGAACGTAATGCAAAAATCAAAGGAAGAAACAATAAGGGTAGCTAGATTCTTGCTTTAATGGTGATGGAAACTCATGATTTCGGTTGAGAAAGAGAGAGGACGACAAAAGATCAGAAAAAGGACATATAGCCATATAGAGATCGAAAGGCAGTTAAATTAGTGACGGAAGGTGGAATGAAGACGTGTGTTTTATTTTATTAGGTTCTTTAATCTTTAATCTTTACTTTTGTTTTAGTTACAACAGAAATATATATACTTTTGCTGCTAAGTTGTCTGTTTTGTTTTGGGAATCGGGAATCTCCCCCTTTATATCCTTTTCCTCTCACCCGTTAATCCTTTTTTCCGTTTTATTTATGGTAATTAAGCAATGGATTAATTAAGGCCGACAGTTTTTGCTGTTATCAGAAAATAATTAGTGTATTAATCCATCGATCTATATATAGCGCTGGCACATGCTACTTTTTTGAATTAACTTAGCCAAAGGGCTGCTAATTAGATTAGGAATTTTGGACAATGTCTTTATCATTGCATGCATCTTTCTAATTATGGGGTTTGAAAAATTTTATGTTTCAATCACTTTCGGCGTATGCAAAAACATCATCCAGAGCTTGACACGTTGAGACTTGAGATTTCTTTTTCTTCTCACAAAATTTGTCTAAACATATGATTATATATAGCTGTTCTTTTGATGATTTGTCTTTTTAAATTAGGGATTGATTGAGAAGATTAAGATAATAATGCAAACGTGCATGAGGGTGTGTTCTTCTGCATATTACTACCTTTATAGTATCCAATAATTAATCAGATGACAATCTTAATATACATTATTATTAATTCCACGCGTCACTACATTGGATTAATGTGTTAAATCTGTTTCTTCTATCATTTAAATCAATCATACGTGGACTTGTCGTTTCTGAATTATACCCAAAACTTTATTTCATTTTAATTAATTAGTATCATGCATCTTAATATAATTAATACTGCTATCGGACATTTGGTCTGGTGGTAGAGTATTGAACTCTTAGTTCCAGCATACCTGAACCATGAGATCTTGGTTTCAGCTTTCACGGAATGTGAGTTTAATTTGTAATTTGTTTGTTTGTTTATTTGGTTTGTAGGTAGGTATATAGTTTCTAGTTTCTAGGTTAAAGAGCAGGTATTATGAGTTTACAATTGAAATCATGTAACGGTGTACATGTCTTCTTATGCGTTTGTAATACCAATCTCATTAATCAAAAAGTTTATTTCTCAAAAAAAAATATAATTAATCAAAAAATTTATTTCTTAAAAAACTATATAATTAATACTAGCTGGTATCCAAGGGTTTATTTGATACTATACGTACCAGTAAATTAGACATATAAAAAAAATCAAATTGGATATACAATCGGGTACATCTGAAAACATTAATGATTGAGATAGTATTTAGAGGTGATCAATATATATATGATCCCAAGTCCCAACAAGAAACCAACTCTCGATCGATCCAATCTTACAAATCAGGATTGAAAACCCAACATTGCTTACCTTTTCTGAGTGGAGAGTGTCGATTTTGGAATGTGATCAACCCAACTTGCTTGCTTATAGAAAACAATAGAATAAAGCAACTACATTGCATATAATATATAGATCATTACTCCAAATTGCATATATTGACTAGTACTCGATCTAGAGCACGATCTCTTTGCTGCATTTTACTTAAATGTCAACAATTTTTCACAATAACTGAAGGTTTTGATCGATCTTTATTTGGATTTACTGAAGGTTTATTAGGATTAAGCTGAACTACTACTATTTTAGAATATCGATCGATTAGCCTGCAGTAGTGCATAGCTGTAGCCAGTTGGAGTTACTTTAGCAAACAAAATAAACAACCCGTTGATAGTACCGTACAAATCATCTACTTGAATTTTTGCACGAATCTGTGAACTAAATTTGGAAGCATTTGAAAAACCAATGAGCGCTTCATATTGTTTGGTAGCAATGGTTATTATTATTATATTTAAAAGTAAGCAACCATGCAATTTCTTGTTCGGAAAGACGGCGACGTGTCAGAAGTCAGAACTCAAAGCCATGGCTATAAATAATTTTTTGGGACTATTTTTATTAACATATATATATATATATATATTTATAAGTTAATTTTGCTCGAGTCAGCCGGGACGGTTCACAATAGTTTAAATCTCCCTAAACAATGATTTTTTCCATTTATAATACTCGAACACGATATTTTACTTAAGAGGAATAAGTGTTAGTGTCGAATCACTTGAATCAACTACTTTATTGGTGTAAACTAAAATTTTTATTTACAAAAAAAAACTTAAAAATAAATAGAATCGATCAATAATCGTCAGAACACATGCTATAACTATATAAGTATATGTGAAATTGGTATAAAATTTAGTTAGTCTACAATTTATATTAATAAGAAGGCCTCCAAATACAGCCATGCATTAATCTTTTTGAATATATATATTAATTGACAGATAACATATAATTAATGATCAATGCTTATATATATAATAACAATATCTTCGTCCATGTTTGATCCATATATACCTCCTATCACTATCAAAACAGCAATTCCTCGTTTGCAAATACCCCCTTTGAAAAAACATAATTATAAATTATTAATTAAGTTTCATTTCATATATATATTGGCAACCGCTCTTAATTATATAATATAATATATAGTAATATATTTAATAAATAATGATACTTACCTATATAAGCTATATATAATTATATATTACTATATTAGTTCCATTTCTAAGAGAGTTCAAACTATATATTAGAACTTTATTTTATTATTCGAATAAGCCTAGCATATATAATTACCAAATTTCTCAAATAATTCAAAATTCCTAATCTTGTACCAGCAGAAGCAGATGCTTTCTGCAAGTTTTTAGGTTTAATTATTGGTTGAACCAAAGTTAATTAAGTAATTAAATTAGTTGCTCAAGTGCTCATCATGGATCGTCGCTTCACATTTGGTCATTGATAACGCAAACTTGTCTTTGTTATTGTCAAAGTATATATATTAATATTCCAAAAAAATACTATATATATATTATTATTTATTACAACGACAAGTCTTGTTAATTAAATTCTATTATATTGAAAATTTTTAATTAATCTGAATATATATGTCACCTTGAAATGGACAAATATCAATTCCTTTTCTAAAAAGGGATAAATAGAGTGTATATATATTAAGAATTAAACATAAGCTATATAGTATTCCTTTTACATCCGGGTCCAAACATAAACAATAACATACCCCAAGTCATTTTCACTAAGATTCATACATTCATAATATAAACAATTCACACCCACATTAAAGTCAAACGAAATTTTTTGTATGCTTGTAATTTTATCCCGGAGTACTATTAGTTTTTAAAATTTTTTGAACTGCACTATAATTACATACAAATGAAATGATGTATCACTTACGTTTTTTATCTATAAGGAAGATCCAATTCTTCCGTAGTAAAAATGAGTTACCAAATTTGATGTGAAATGGGAAGATGTTTTGAAAATTATTGTAATATTAGTTATATTGTACTTTCATTTTATTTGAATCATAGTTTATTTATTTATTTATTCATAAAAAAGATATACTATATGAATAAAGTTCACGCGTAACTCATACTTTTTTTAAAAGAAAAAAAAAAAAGTGGATAGTCGATCTTACCTAATAATTTTAATTTATAACAAAACCATGACCATGAAAAATATGAGTGGAAATGAATAGAGAAAGCGGTTAAAAATGGGAGAAGCTGGGATAGCAACGATTTGGATATTTGTCAAAATCTCAATATCCAAATTCGTATCGGTTTAAATTTGTGATATCTGTATTCGTCTTATATCTACCTATTTTTTAAAATTAATATCCAAATCCGCTCTACCACTGCGTGCTATTATTTGTATCCACTTCGTCTAATCCATTTATGGAGTAAATATCCGTTTAAAATCCTAATCCATATCCGAATCCGACTAGCCATAATTTATAGATAAGTATTTTTTGTCTAAATTGACTTATTTGAAATTTTGAAATTCAACACACACACCTATAATGGGTTATATCATATATATAGGCTTCAATAACTAAATATAATGGGCTTGTAAATGTATTAAACACATTAACTTAGCGGATTAAGATCAGATAATCGCTCCAAATCCGTTTATATATAAATGAATTTGGATAGTAGATAATCAAGTTACATAGTATCCGCCACCGCTCCGAATCTTTTCACGAATGGTTGTTTTACTATCTAAATCCGCTCCATATCTATATATTGGTATTCTAATCTGTCCTATAAACAGATTCGGACGGATATGATATCCGTCTTAAATTCGCCCAATGCCATCCCTGGAGAAGCATGGTGATGAGGCGTACGAGCAGAGAGACAGTATGATTAGCAGAACATGTAACCCACCACCACCATGACCATGACGTCTATTTATTTATGTAATAAAAGTCAGAAAATGTTCGACCGAAAGAGGAAGACAGTACAGATGGAGTTGCACTAGCACGTACAATCTGCTGTTATCCCCAACCCCTTTAAACTGCTAAAAGTGAAGCCTCTTCCAAACTGAAAAGCAGACAAAAATTCCCCCACCTCATCTGATCTCCTAGGCATGCAGCAGTTTATTATATTACTATATTAATTAACAGCAGAGAAAGAGCTCATCAGTCATCACCTACCCTAGCTTTCCCCAATTGCTTTTGATCCCCAAATTAAGAATCATAATTCATAACTATTAACTTTTGCATTTATAGTATTAATTATTTGTTAAACACTCCACAGTCCTCACTTCACACTCGCTCTCTCTAAAGTTAAAGGTTTCTTTTTCTCCTTTGTTTCCAGCTTTTCAGACCCAAAGAATTGGATGGTGAGTTGGAGAATCTTAAACTTCTGCAACTATAACCCCTTCTTGGTGGCAAGGGGCCATAGATTCTACTGCATATATATATGACATTAGATAGAGAATATATAGGAGTATATGTGAAAAACTACTATATATTAGTATTATATTGTATGGTACTTTAATAATATTAAGGAATTAAGATATATACTATAGTATTCACATGGGTGGATTCATATCGATCAATTCTAGGCAAAAACAACCAATCAAAGTACCCCATTACTTCCTCTTAAGTAGTTTTCCTTGGTTTGTCTTGGTCATTCCCAAGATGTCCGTACTGACACGAGGAGCTAACCCCCATGCGTCCAAGCTTTCATAAGACCTCATTTTATGTGATATATCAGTATCAGTAGTCAGTACCCTTATCTATTGACCAAAAAAAAAAGAGTACCCTTATCTTATTATTTACTGTATTTTTTCTTTTACCATCTTTTTCCAAATCCAAAACCATAATCCATAAGTATCAAAGTTAATTTTTAGAAAGTTGTTTAAGTTTTGTTGAACAAGGTGACTTTGAAGTTAAATGTTTTAAAGAAAGAAACCTTTTGAATTATATATGTGAAAATGCTAGCTGTCTTAGCATTTGCCATAATACCGTGTCTCTCTTGTTCTCAACTTGAAAAGAATCAAGAGATAAAGGTGATGATTGTAATGGAAGTTAACGAACAACTAATACTCCATTATAATCATAGATTTCGTGACCCTTTGACGTGATTAGGGAACAATATGATGTTTATATATGACGGACAATTCATGGTGGGTGGGGAATGTTTTATTTTTGGGGTCAATTTCATTACTTGAGAGACTAGTCGCCTGCTCTAATAATTTCCATTAAACAGTCTCACTTAATCATTGCTGCAATCAAATGATTGGAAATGATTGGACATTATGCCTCTTCTTTCATCAACCTCTTAAACATTAAGATTTGCAATAAGATATGGGTTTATGATTAATTTGCTAATGCTTTCTGCCTCATTAATTATCTTCAAATTCATCTCCTCTAATATTCTTTCAGTCACATCATTTTTATCCCCCATATCTATAAGATTTTGAGTGTTGAAACTTGAAAACCATTGCGACCAAGTCAAGTTAGTTTGTTCACACCAATTATATCCCAAACAATAGTAGTTTCTCTTTTATTATTAAGTGATCAATGGGAGTTACCATATATATTGCTTTCATATAAGTGATATATTGGGTACTTAAATCTCTGCCTAAATCATTTTAATGTTAGTAAAAATGAAAAAAAAAAATGAAGGCAGTTAAGTCCTTCAATATTTATATATATATAAAACTTTACTAATAATGTCATCCTAGCATCTATAAAAAGATTTTCCAAATCCAATCAAAACATGCAGAGCTGATAGAGATAGAGAAAGATATGTCAGATGAGCATACAATAAGACAATGAGAGAGTTAAACCAAACAAAGATTCCAACAAGTTATAAGCCAAAATGTTTTTCTCCTTCTTTTTTCTAATTTGTATTAATTCAAACATGTCATTAGTTTCAAGTTAATTGTCCCCATTTCCAAACAAAAAAACAGAAATAAGCCATATTAATTACATGGATGATGGATCAATGACTCAATTAGAGAGAACCTAAAACCCAAAGCTCTGCATGTTACCAGCCCGGATTATACGGAAGGAAAGTTTTTGTCATAATCTAATTCCTGTATTTTTGTGGGTTATTATTATTATAAAATAATGAGAGATCACATGGGAGTTGGGTGTGTGTTTGATAAGGAAAATGTTAGTGAAAAAAGAATCATCCCTAACACACAGTACACCAACCTGAAAACCCCTTCTTCTCCCACTCCTCTCCTCTGTTTTTCTGATCATTTCTTTGTTTTTCATTTTAAATTCCTTAATTTGGACTTAGAAAAATGGGGTCCATGGGAGCAAGGAGGAAGAATAAAAAAATAAATATTTGGTTTGTTTTTATGAAAGGAACCCCATACCTGATGATTATGGTTAAAATGGAAAGCATGAAATGAATATAATATCAATCATAATATTATCTCAATCTGTCTGTATATATTTGTTATCTGTAGCCGCCCAAAAATATGTAATCCAGCTGCTGCAGAGATGTCAATCATGCATTTCATATTTTTAAAGTACAAAAGATGGTGCAGAAGAAATGGAATGTACTTGGTGCAAAATTAAACCCCCTGAAAATCCCGAATCCACCATTAAAATGATTGACCAACTAAAACAGATGTTTTCCATTTCCACCTCTCTTTTTTATGGTATATTTGGTGGCTTACTACTAGTGGCTACAACCAGATTGGATTTGCAAAATCTGATGCTGCCGTCAAGGTGTAATCCATTGACATGTGTCCATGGCGGATCTGTACATTTTTTTAGCCAAAATTATTGAGAATCAAAGATTATTACCTCGGATTAGTGCCCACATTGGGTGATTGCCATGAAAAAACACCCTCCAGCAACCATGGGGGGTTTCAAGTTTCAACCTTTTAAGCAATTTAATTTATCCATGGCGCAATGAAAGTTTTTTGGGGCCTCTAGTCATTTTGGATGTTGGCCCATTGGTCTCTAATCTCTATGCACGTGTGCCCAGATATATGAAATATCTTGAAGAAATTGATTCAAAATACTATAATGATTAATGAGACTTTTGTATAAGTTTTGCTAAGGAACTGCTCACTTTTAGTAATTAAGTAGATAGATCCATTGAATTGCTTCAAGCAACAGTTCATGAATAGAATACACATATATATTTCAACTCTTGACGGTAGAAATCTTGGAGGCAATGCATTGAATTCGATCATTTATTATAAAATAGCAGCTTTTAAAAGTGCATAAATAAATTAACAATTAAAACAGAGCCGCGGCTCCCCTACAAGAACTCCGCCCAATTGCACCGCCACACCGTCTTTCATTTCCATCTAACAGAAAACAGATTGAAAACCAGAAAATGCGGATAACTGAATTGTAACATTGACAAATCAAAAAGGGACAAGACATGACACGAAGCCATAACGAAACAAGGGGACAAACCATTTCTTTTCGAGAAAGGTAATGTTATTGTTAGCATCTATATCAACACGGCCAATTCTACAGTTGTATATATTAAGTACAAAGTACAATAAGACTTTCCCCGATGTGCAAAACAAAAAATACCCATTTCTCGGGAAATTTTTAAAGTATATAACAATGCATTCTTTGCCCCAACTTGGGGAATTTTCAATTTTAGTGCACATACAACCACCATGAAGAGCACATTTCCTTGCCAGGAGCACGTTTTCTTGCCAAAATAATATAATGGAAGCGATATCTCTTGATCTATATGGATCTTGTGCTCCAGCATTTACCTACACTGGCACAAAAGTTATGAACTTGCTATCAAAATCAAGTTTTACAAGTAAATGTATCAAATTACTGCCTTAGAAAGCTGCACTGATTAGAGACTAATGTGGTAACCAACACAAAAGACACCAAACACAAACTTAAGAGCTACCGCATGAGACAATAACAACCAAAAGTTTGGACACAATGCAAGAAAATGAATGAAATGAAAAAAAAATACTATTTTCATTTTTATGCTGTATGGCACTCTATCCCCAACAATCAAAAGTTGATAAGTCTAAGCTGAATGCAAGTTACTAAAGATAATCTGAGATAGGTATTAGAAATCATTCATAGAAATCACATGAATGGTTCAATAACTTACCTGAGAACAAAAGATCTCATTAAACAATTAGTACTAGGAAGCAATTGTTCTTAATCTTCTGCGATTCTACGCTTTTTTGACTTTTTGATGTGATTACTGTTGCTCAAGGGAGTTGCTCCCTCATCAACAGTTTTATCCTCCTGCCATTCTCTATCTCTACTCTTCATCGCACTCCTACACCGTTATACAACAAAATTTAGCTCAAAACCTTTGCAAGTTATTCGGAAACTCTGCCATTAAGAAAACATTGTGGTCATTTAAAAACCTGTCAAATTCTGAAGTTTCTTCTGATTTCTTATCCAACCAACGAATGCTTCCTGTATGAGCTTCCATCAAGGACCCAATGACGTGAAGTATTTCTTCATCAACACTGCAAAGAAGAAGCAATATCAAAAAGTTTCAGACTATGCCTTCATCAGAAAACAATTAACTATGTTTGATCAATGAAAAAGAAAACCACATTCCTTCATACATATCAAATTTTAATTTTAGATTGTAGAAAAATAAGAAGAGCCAAGTATGTAACTACATAACACACAAAGAATGTCATTTCTATAAAACATTGACATTAACCAAAATAGTACAAAATCAAAACCATACGCTATTCTTAAAGTAAACACAAAATTTACAATTTAAAAGGAAATTGTCACCTCTTGACTAAGAAACGGATCATGGTCCCAACCTTTATGACATGCCGCTTGTGAGATCTGCTGGCAAACATTTCCTCTCCATCTTTCTATAAAGGAACAAGCAACTAATGTTGGTAAGTAGAGTATATAGTCTAGTCTTTCACCATATACACACATGAACATCAGAAAAAGAACTTCAGAACATGGTGGTGAATTGTTACTCACAATTTTATATTTAAATTCTTGACGGATGTTTTCAGCTGTTATGATTGCAGATGAAAAACCAAGGATAACGACATGAATAGATTCTTGAGAAAGTTTCACTACTTTACCCTCTGGACATAGGAAAGTAAATTAGCATCAAGAATACCTTCAACTTGAAAATTCATAATTAAAAACAAGTGACGTGATATCCATCACGCTAATAACTAAACAAAAAACCTGAAATATCATAGTACCTAAGAGCATATCCGGCTTTGGTGAAAAAAGTAGGAGTTGCGCTTTGAGTCTCAGGCCAATATAAGGATGAATACCGGAAAGAATTTTAGCCTGTCGGTCCAGAATGTTAACATCATATGCCAATAAAACGCCATCAAAAGTTTCTTTGAACCTGGAGGGAAATGCAAGAATTGATTATAACAGAGTGAAAGGAAGCAAAATTTACACATCATTCAACTATTATTACCCAAAAAAAAATCCTAAAGACATTAACACATGTAATTGAATAGTAATCCCAAGAGCCAATATAATCTCACCAAGCAATTCTATAGCCTAAATAGTTATAGTTTCAACAGTGATATTACCAGAATGGATGACAACGTTTCATATGGACTTTATTTTAATCAGTTAAGAACCCATAAGCAGTACTAAGTTTATCATAACATATGAAATTTTCAGCTAAACAATAAAGTTCCTCTTCTTGGTAAAAAGAACAGAGTTAGCATTAACGAACAAAAAGATCAAGAGCACAAGTTTTTATCACCGAAATCAACAACTTGTGGAAAATTAGAAACTAATGGGTACATTTAAATTACAATTTAGAGGAATAAAAGGTTAAAGTATAAAGCAGAACGAACTTGAATAGCAAAGAGCTAAGCTCACGGAGAATCGCCTGCGGAACGTTTCTGCTCTTCGATGGGTGTACATACACCACCAAATTAGCTTCTGCTTCGCTTAATCCCTCCATTTGTTACTGCAATTGCTCTGCCCAACTGAA
Organism: Corchorus olitorius; assembly: GCA_001974825.2. Taxonomy (NCBI): domain Eukaryota; kingdom Viridiplantae; phylum Streptophyta; class Magnoliopsida; order Malvales; family Malvaceae; genus Corchorus; species Corchorus olitorius. Next base: position 19,207 of record AWUE01019214.1, read on the forward strand.
CCTCTGGACTCTCTAAGGGTTCTTCTTCTCTTCAAAGGTGGCAAAGCAAAAACCCTGAAACATGAAAAACCCTACCGCCTGAGAATTTTAAACTCTGGATTCCAAATCCTTCCTTAAATTATTTGGATGTTTGGGCTTTCAATAACATGTTAAGTTGGACTTTAGCTTCATGGGTCAAACATGGGCCTATCTTTTAATTTCTTCGCAAGAAATCTGTTGCTTGGTGGGCCTTGCTTTTTTAGTCTACAACTCTACATTTTTTCTTTTCTTTTTCTTTTTTGGGGAGATTTTTGTTGTTTTTTCTACAAAAGTACCCGAAAGTAAAAGGGAAATGGCAAGTACTACGATCTTAGGATGCCAACCCCAAGCCGATCTTCTTCAAGTAAATGCATAAGTTGATCAGGCAGCGTATTGCACACCGTGACACCATGACTCGCCTCATGAGTCAACAAAGCCAAACGATCTACACATCTATTACCTTCGCGAAGAATATGGCGAATCTCAACAATCCAATCCCCCTTCGCGAAGAATATGGAGATTTTTGTTGTTAAGATAAACCATAATTACTTGTTATAATTATGAACCTAACAAAATTTCTTGTTATAATTAGGCGTTTAATTTGTAGTAACCTTAATCATATCAATTCATAAACTTTGCTTTATGATTGGGCGTTTTGGCTTTATATCTTAATCATAAACTCAAAATCAAATCTACTTTTACAATGATATACATGATTTTTTATAAACATTTTTTGACTATAATTTTTAGGTAAAAATATTAATAATAAGCCAGTTGTCGTGGCCAACTATAGCATGGCATGCTTTTGCTTTCACCTTTCCAAAACAAAGAACAAATATATAAATGTTAAATTAATGGACTTTGCAATTGAGTACTCTGATGTCAATGATATTTAAATTTAGGTATAGTAAATAGCTTGCCGTGTAACCATAGTAAATACCTTAAATTATAGTAGTATATTGTTTTTGAAATAAATGAAAGTGAAATTAACTGTTATACTCTCATCCATCTAAACCTACTCAACTATTACTATTAAAGGATTTTTCTATTTTCTCCTTTGATCTCACCATAGTACATACTGTATTAATACATTGCTTCTTAAATATAATTTTAACCATATAGCTATCAAAGTTACCAATTTAGTTGCATGACATTGATATATACATTTATATATATTTTAATGAAACTTACATTATTTGTGAATAAATCAAGCTATATATATAGGTAGCTTTGCCAACTTGTCAACATGTTGCAATATGTCAATAATTAAGCAGAGAAATGATCACAAAATTGTACATTATTTATGTACTACTATATATGTGTTTGATTGGTATTTTCGATCAACCTTTTGGCATTTCCTATTTTATATAGGCTTCGTTTAGTAGAGCGGTGCGGTAGTGGTGTGATTGACACTGTTTGGTAACTGTACAGATGAGATTACACTATACAGATTAGATTATGTACTGTACATATGAGATTATTAGAGTAGCAATTGAAACGGAGTTTACACTTAAGCTTCGTTTGGTCCCAAAACGGTGATGAAACGATCAAACAGTGATGAAACGGTTACAGATAAGGAACTATAGTCAATTGATTTTAACGTTTGATGTTTCAAAATTTTAACTTGAACTTGATCATTTAATATATATAGTTGTTTTAACATTCTTTTAATTTGGGTGAAATCAAAATTTTAACACTTTCTTTAATTTACAATCATCAAAATTAAGGTTAATACATGAGCCTTTGAAGTTACGTCAAAGTTGAAAGTGTTGGACATTTTTTACATTAAACGAGTTTCAAATTCCACCCATGGATGATAAGTGGAGGGAAGAAGAAACAAAAGACTGAAAAAAGCCAAAAAGGAAAGTTGCTTTTGATCAAATATATAGTAGTATTATATATATCTACTTGGAAAAAAGCCCAAGAAATAATATAGGGTTGAGAATCGGCCCACCTCCACAAAAATCGAAGGCGAGAAGGAATAAAAAAGATGCCTTTGCTTTGGCAGTAGGCTGGAGGCCTGGATCAGGGACCATCCATCGCCAGCGGATGATGGAAAGTGGCAAACTCAGAGACAAAACGAGGCTTCTAATTTCTCTCTCTATCAGATAGATTCAGAAGCCGATGTTCCCTTACATCCCTACACATTTCACTGCTTCTATGTTCCCTTCATACCACGCTCGTTTTTTAGGTTTTTTCACTCTCAATTATCACGCCTTTGGGCCCCCCACCTCCCCACTCTCTATATTATCAATTAATATATATATATGTAATTTCACTATTAGTAATTTTTAAGCAATAATATACTCATTACTATACAAAATCCAATAAACAAAAAATTAATTACTCCCCATTTCCATGCTTTTTGTTATGTAATAATCTTTTGATTAATGCTTTTGTTTTTTCCCTTATAAAAGCTGTAATCTCATTCTCTCCTATACTATACCATTATAATCTCAATCATTTGCTTGCTATCTAAAGTCTATACACTTTCCTGACCCAATCCTTCCTTAAAGGAAACCATTTCTTTGGGTATTGGATGGTTATCATATAAGTTACTTTGGCAAACGATATGGAAAAATCATGGGAATGGGCTAATGGCAGGCAATGTGGTAAATTTTAATCAATGAAAAAGTTCATTGTAAATTTTCTTAAATGATGATTAGTTTTTGTTGTTTCTGTTTTTACATTTTGCACATAATTAAACATTATTGCGCATTGCCTAATTCGATAATGAGCTGGACCCTGGTGGAAAAACTAGTATATATTTTAGCTTTGAGAAATCATGAAATCCCCTTTGGCAGGGTCCCCCTATTGCCAATGCACCCTTTTTTTCTTTTCTCCGGTACCTTTGCACTTTTGTGGCCCCTTTTATTGCAAAATTTTCTCATCAATTGCAGTATCTATCACCCGGTCAATGGACCAGACCACATGATTTGGTTTTCGAAAGGAAAGATAACAAAAAAAAAAACAAAATTACTAATACTTTTTTTTTGGTGAAAAAGGGAACTAGATTAAGAAAAATAGGAGTTTACAAGTCTGGGCATCGAGCACCCCATAACATCATTCAAAAGAATATCAAAAGCAAAGTTTGGAATAGTTTCCAAAATTCTGAAACCAGCCTCAGCGTTTCTGGCATGATTAGCAAGAGCATCCGCCAATCTATTTCCTTCCCTAAAGCAGTGATAGATCTTCACATTCTGGAGGAGCTTCATCAAGTTCCTGCAGTCAAGAATCATATTACCAAAAGGATGAGAATTAACATCAGCATTAGCAATAAGGTCAAGCACCACTTTGGCATCAACAGCAACTTCCAGATTGGTAAATCCCTTATCAACTGCTAATTTCAAACCATCTCTCAGCCCCCATAACTCAGCTTGGAGGCTCGTAGATAACTCAATCTTCCTCATGAACCCCACCTGCCACTGACCCAAGGTGTTTCTAATACAGCCACCTGAACCAGAGCTACCTGGGTTGCCTACTGATGAGCCATTAGTATTTAACTTGAACCAGCCATGGTTAGGAGGATGCCAACAAACATTCACTAACGTTCTAGTTTTAAATTTGGGTGCATTACAGCCAAGATGAAAGTACTCAATAGCTTTAGTCTTAATAGAATGGAAAAGGGAAGAAGCATCAAGAACTTGTCCCTGAAAATTCCTAGCATTCCTAGCATACCAAAGAGTCCAACAGCAATAAGCAAAAATGCAGGGCCAAGGAAGATTGTTAACAGAAAAAGAGGAATTGAGATTGGCCTTAATCCAAAGAAGAATGTTTCCTTCCTGAAAGAAATAAGAAGGCAAAGCATCAAATAAACTCCAAACAGAAGAAGACAGGAAACAATCTCTGAGAATATGAATTGGATTTTCCTCACTGTCAGGGCACAAATCACAGGTAATTTCAGTGGAAATGTTTCTATGATAGAGCATGGATCGAGAACAGAGCTTATCAAGAGCAGCAAACCACAAAAAATGTTTGACTCGAAAGTGACAAGGTGTTTTCCAAAGTTTTTTCCAAAAAGAAAAGTCCTCCTTATCATTAATTTGATTCATAGCAATCTCATAAGCAGAATTTAAATCAAATTGTCCATTGGAAGAAAAATGCCAGCAAGTAGTGTCGCAATCATTCCTATTCAAAGAGATGGCAGTAGAGATAATAAGATCAGAAATGTCCTTAGGCAACTCAAAAGAAAGACACTCCAGATTCCAAGAACCATCAGAATTAATGCAATCAGAAACTCTAATGCAGTCATCTCCAAGATTTAAAGGCCCATAAATAAGACTTCTAATAGGGGAGGAAGTGATCCAATTATCAAACCAGAAACTGGTGCTATTACTAGACCTAATGATATTCCTACTCCCCTGTCTAAAAGTGTGAGATCCCTTGATCATCCCTCTCCAAACATCAGACATATTGGCTCTTTTAATCCTAAAGGGGTCCAGTTTGTATTTTGCAGCAAGGGCTTTAACCCATAGGTCCTCCGGAGCCTTTTTTGCCCTCCAAAGCAGTTTTGCCATAAGGGCAATGTTTCTGTACTTCGCTTTTTTCAGATTGAGACCCCCTCTTCTTTTTTTCCTGGTGATCTGGTCCCAGTTCACTAGATGAATTTTCTTGTTCTCTTCACTATCACCCCACAAAAAATTTCTCTGTATTCTATCAACCTCCCTGTGTATAGAAGAAGGCATCAGGGAGGTGTTCATGGAATAATCAATCATGGCTGCCGACACAGATTGAATTAAAGTACAACGATCAGCCAAAGACAAGTTCTGAGCTTTCCAACCTGAAAGTTTATTCCTAATTTTGTCAATAATAGGCAAAAAATCAGCCTTCCTAGCCCCTTTAACCAATAAAGGGTGGCCAAGATAGCTACCTAGGTTACTAGACTTCCTAAAACCAAGCTTATTGACTAAGTTCAAAGAGGCTTCTTCAGAAACCATGGGAGACAACCACAATTTGGTCTTATCAGCATTGACCTTCTGACCAGAACGATTGCAGAACAACTCTAAAACCCTCAAAACAGCATTGCAATTAGCCTCATTAGCTTTTGCAAACAGAATAATGTCATCAGCAAACAACACATGGGAGATACGAGGGCCCCCTCTACCAACTAAAATAGGATTCCAATTACCCATTCTAACCTCATTCTCAATACTAAGAGAGAGAAATTCCATGCAGAGAATAAAAAGATAGGGGGATATAGGATCCCCCTGTCTGATCCCTCTAGAAGCAGTAAAAGACTCAGAGATATAACCATTAATAAGAATAGACAGATTTGGATCAGAGATGCAAGAGAGAATCAAAGCAATCAATTTCTCAGGAAAACCAAAGAAAAAAAGCATTTCCCTAATAAACCCCCATTCCAGCTTATCAAAAGCTTTCTCCAAGTCAATTTTGATAACCATCCAACCATCTCTACTTTTGCTATAATTAGCAGAATTAAGAGCCTCTTGAACCAAAATGATGTTGTCAGCTGCCCTTCTACCAGGGAGAAAAGCAGCTTGCACAGGGTTAACTAAGTCATTAAGACTATCTTTGAGCCTATTAGCTATGATCTTGGTGACAATTTTATAGGCTGTATTGCCAGGCTGATAGGTCTAAACATCCTAATAGAATCAGGGCAATGAGACTTAGGGATCAGGCAAATAAGAAAGTGCTTCCAATTATCAAACATTTTATTGTCTTCAAAAACTTTCCTAACAGCCCAACACAAACTATCTCTAGTATCTTCCCAACATCTTTGGAAGAAGCCAGCATGAAGGCCATCAGGCCCCGGAGCTTTAAAAGGTTTCATGCTAAACAAAGCTGACCTAATATCTTCAATCGAAGGGATTCTAAGCATAAGGTCTATGGAATCCTGATCATTTTTCCTAATGGCAGGAGGTGCATCAGAAGGCACAAGAGAGCAAGACTCACTCTCAGAAGCATACAGAGAAGAGAAAAAACTAAGAATGTGTTCCTTACACTCCTCTTCAGCCAAACAATTACCATGAACATCCTTTAAAGAAACAATTATATTCTATTTCGTATCTCGTAATCATATTTGCTCCTGAAGAGTTAAACCGCATGAGACTTATATACAAGAAAGAATAATACTTTTTGATCTTTCTGATTTTACCTCCGGTTGTCATTTCTAATAATTAATAAGGTAACAAATTAAATCTAGATTTAATCATAGTTATAAATATAAAGAGTTTGAGGGTAAATCTCTTGATTTTAGACTATGATTTTAGAAATTATAATAATTTTTCTAATGACACGGAGGATCAAGTTGAAAGGTTATGTAATAAAACTCTATAAATAAAGGAGGGTTCTGTAGCAAAACTCTTTCATAGTATATATACTCTTCTACTACTATAAGGCCGCAGGGTCCCATCGAATTACACTTTATAAGTTAGAAAAATTTCCCTTCAAAGCACACTCTCTACAATTGGGTATTTGATTTTGATAAGCCTTATCTTGACTTTTATGGAGTATTTATGTAACTTTTCCTTGCTTAAAAGTAAGTGGGTAGGTCCAAAGAATTATTTTGAAGATTAGATTTTGTTGATGATTAATGTCAAATGGAAGGGAAATTTGGTTGGTGAAAATTAAATCACACTATAAGAGTCAACTTTGTATTAGAGATCAAACGTCTATCATGAGTCGGGGTTTATCTTCTTTGATCAAAATTGAAGTATGTGATTGGGCTGCATGCATGACACGTGTAATTTAAGGAATGAACGGTGATTTGTGGGTAAAAGAATTGATTGATGGAGATTGTGGATCGTTAATTAAAGAAACCTAGAATTTATTTAAGTGTGGGATAAGCTAAGAATGCGGCGAGTTTAAGTTCCAAAGCCATTGAACAGAGTGCTTTGGCCTTTGAGGGTCTTAAGTCTTCTTCATTCAAGTCTTTAAAAGTCATAATACGCGTGCCACCGATTTCAGCGTCAAATATCAACCGTCCGATCATATCCCTCATCCACATAGATGCATGAGCGTTCCACATGGATCATATCATATTCACGTGCCGCTCCCACTTGGGGAATGTACATATAACTAGTACAGTAATTACTACCAAAACGAGTATTAAAGTGTTTTTTTTTAAATTCTATATATTTATTTTCATGTTATTTGGAGTTAAAAGCTCTTTTTTAATTAAATTTTGTTCATTCATAAAAGTATGATATAAAACTTTTATTTAAGGCCAATATCTGGTATTCACATTAATCAATGATCATTATCAAGGTGTCTTTGGCAACTAGATGCTTTTGCATGTGGCTAGTGAGGTGAAAAGCAACTGTGGTGAGGTGAAAAAGAGTATAATAGCTTAAACCTCAAAAACAGCTTCAATCTCCAATAAAAATGAATCGTTTTTAGCTTATCACGTAGGACAAATCTCACCTCATTGTAAAAAAAAAAAAAAATTTCCATTTGATACAATGATAAGGTGAAAAAACACTCAAAAAGGTTTTTTTTTCTTTTCTGTTGGTGTCTTTTATCACATCGCTATAACAAAGAGAATTTAGAGTCGAACCACATTAAATCTACACTGTAAAAAGCTCTTTTGACACATATATTTTCTCGAACCTATACCGTAAGATTTGGCACATATTTTCTTCGTTCACTGGATTTTACGCAAGTGGTATTGAACTCGATCCTATAGATGTTGGTAATTGCTTAAAGAATTTATATAAAGTTATTAATTTTGAAATATATGTGCATGCAAATACTTAGTGGGTAATGTAATGATCCTTAATCTATTTATTTAATGCTATATGAAAGACTGAAAATTTTGGAAAAAATCTTTTCTCATCACATTGGTATATCACTATATATAACTTGAAAGAGTAATTAAACATTAGAATAATAAACTAAAATTACGAAGAGAAAGAGACAAGATTTCTCTCTGGCTTGGATGTTTCACTGTAATGTGTTTTGCTCTGCTTCGGGTTTTGGCGGAGGCATCCATAGAAGACGGATTAAGACCCAGCATAGAAAAAGTTGGAACGTTGCTTATTCTCTTTGGGGGCCAAATCTTGGAATGTAGTGTGATTTCTCTGTAGTTTGATGTTACAACTTAAATTCTATTCTCATTTATTGTAGTATGAAGAAACCCTAAAAAAACAAATACTTTTTGTATTATTATAAAGTAATAGGGATGCGTGCTACTGGTGGACGCCTTTTGCCCCATGCGTATTCAACCATGCAACAGTAGTCGCAAGTAGCAAAACCCATCCATCCATCTATCCATCCATCATTCATCACCTTTTCTTATTAACATGTACATGGCATTGGCATGACTCATCTCTTGTGGGAAAAAGGAGCCCTTCTCTTCCTTTTTTTGTGAAACTTCTCTTCTTTCCTCTTCCTTCAACTAAAATATCTTTGCCATTTTTTTCTTTTCTCATATTTAAAGTTTAAACCGACTCTCCCTCTCAAATCCACTAAGATATTGTTTAAGTCTCGATATTTTTTTTTTGGGTAAAGAAAGAATAAGGATTTAATATATTTTATGCAAAAAAAGGATATGTATATAGTACAAGTGAAATGTTAGGTTCTTATAGACCTTGAGAAAAAAACTTCCATATTTGTGCGAAAGAAAAAATCATATGATCATTTGGAAACTAATAAAAGTATGAATCATAAGAAATATCATACATTTTCCCTCTATGCATTTTTTAAAAGAATTAACTATCTTCTATATACTTTCCTGAAATAACGTCTGAATCGAATTTGAGTGAATGTCTTCAACAATAATGACATGCGATTATAAACAATGTTGTTAAGAGAACGAAGGTCAACATTTTGCATTATTAATGATATTTCTTTTTGTCAAAAATTATTAATGATATTGATTATAAGCTCAACATCAACACTGATTTCTAATGATGGAATTTCTAAAGCTTTAGCCAAATGAAAACCATCTCATATATAAAGTCAACATTAATTCAACTTGCACATATGTTGCATAGTCAATTCTCCTTGCAAAACCAACTTGAAACTTTTTTTTAGCTCAAGAACATGCATGCTCTCTCAAAAAAATACACTTCCAAAAACTTCAATAAAATTTCAAATTCATATGTTAATGTACATTGAATACCATGTATATATCTTGATATATATATATATATATATAAAGATTAATACCATGTGTACATATCATAATAATAGAGTGCATCAAAACATTTAAGACCTAAGTCGGTGCTTTTGTAAGAAAATGAGGGTCCAATATCGAATCTTTGGTTCTCTTTCTCACGTAAGTTTTAATTAATTGAATAATAGTAATAAAGTAAAAGGGAATATATAAGGAATGACGGTACGGATAAACATTACACGAAAGATTGTGTTAAACATCAAAGAATAAACTTACAAGTAAAGAAGTAAATATAAAGTATTTATTTTGGACCTACAAAAATTGTAGCCATTTATTGAAAAGCAAGATCAAGATATGAAGAGTAAATTAGGCATTGAATGCTTGGAGAAAATTAAATTTTACTGTTAAAGACATATAGATGGGAGGCATATAAATATGAGTATATGACAGATTTAAATAAGGAAGCAAAGGAATTATTAGCAGCCTACATTTATAATTCATCTTAAAGATAGTTGTCTAACTTTGGACAAAATATTATAAATGCCTCCTCCTTCTCAAAAAAGCCAAAGTGTCCTTGCTACATTTGCAAAACTGTAGTGTATAGTAGTATGTGAAAAGTATAAACGGCGCCGTAGCAGCTGAGTCAAAAAAACATAAAGAAGAAAAAAAAGGGTGCCACGTGTCAGTCGTAAATGAGTCTCTTCTTCCACCCCATTGATTTGTCGTGAACCGCACGCGTGACGATTGGTCAAATATCATACGCAAAAAAGTTAATACTACCAAAAACAAAAGCTTTGCCCTTTTTTAAAAAATATTTTTAAAAAATTGGCCCAAAGTTAAAATAACTTTCACACGGCGGAAACAAGCGAATTCTCGTTGTCCACGTGCTAAAATACGCCACGTAGATATTGTTCATTATCCTACGCACCCCCTTTCTTCCGCTGTAACTTAGCTGAGCTTAGCTCCCTCCTTTTTCAAAAAAAAAAAAATCTTTTCTTTTGCTCTTTCTAACACTGTGTACTGTTTCGTGTTCTTTTAGCCTTGCTCTGCTTTTTCCGATATTTTTATTTATTACACTAATTTTTCATTTTTATTATTACAAAAAATACAAATATTTATATATTGGTTCGAAGTTTAAAGCTGCAACGGAATCACCTATATACAGAAAGTGTGTGCGCAGGATAAGAGAATGCACACTCTTCCCAGTTTCAAGCAAACTTCCATTAATTTTTCTACAAATAATATATTATAAAGTGGAAAAGTTTTTATATTTGTTTTTGATGATTGAGCAGAGAGGAGGAAAGGAAAGGAAGGGAAGGGGAGGAATCAGAGTGATGATGAGGATAGTGGGGTTTCATTGAAAGGTCTATATCTTTTTGAGAGAGAGAGAGAAACAAAGAGCCTACTCATCAAATGCTTTGGTCGGCGTGCTTTGTTTGATGGTGCTAAGTGAAGGGGAAGGAGGAGGGAAGGAAGAAAGGGAAGGTGTTTTTTTTGGTTACACCAAAAAGCCCCACACATAAAAAAAAGATCTTCTCTTTCCCAGTGTTGTACCCCTTTTCTTTGCAGGTTTTTGTTCCTTGATTTTGGACTCTTTGGAGTCTGTTGGGGGAAGAGGGTAAAAAGCTTCCCTTTTCATGGCCAATTGGGATTGGTTCTTTTAGTGTTTCATTTAGATTCCCTTTCTTTTCTTTTCTCCTTGGGTAGTCTTAGGTTTTTTTTTTGGTTTGTTCATCTACGTGATTTTGCTGTGGTGAGGGCTGGGTGAGAGGTGGGGACTCAGTGAAGCAATGGGGAATGGAAATTTGTTTCTTCTCTTTTTGGAAGTTGAGAGGGGATTGAGTTTTTCAAGTGAACATGTAAAAAGGTGGGGTCTTGGCTTTTGAGGTCGTTTCCGGTTGGAGTGTATTGCAAACAAGAGTTTAAAAAAAGGAAGAATTTTGTTTTTAGTAAAGTAAGAGAAAGACGACATAATGGGTTCTGTTGTTGAAGAGAAGATCAAATCAGGAGCTTTGGTTAATGGAGGTGCGGCTCAGGCGACTCTGCTTGAAGAAATGAAGTTATTGAAAGAAATGCAAGATCAGTCTGGTTTGTTTTCCTTCATCAAATTAAACCTTCTCTACTGTTTCTTTTCTTTTCCCCTGTTAATCAGATTTCGAAAATTTCCCCTTCTGTTCATATGTTCAACTGGAACAGTTAACATTTTGCTTTTAAACTATATATAAGCAATCTGCTTAGTTTCTTTCTTCCACATTATGTTTTCGTAAGTCTTCCTTATAAGTGGGGTTTTAATAGTTTCTGTCTTAGGATTTTGATTCAAGCATGGCCTTTTTTTCTCATTTTCTTTTGTTCAGTTTCTAAAGGGTTGGTGGTGTTGCTAATAAGTGGAATGAATCCATTAACGTTCCATACTTGAACATAGAAGCTTTAAATGAAGGATGCTAGTTAATTTATGGTCTTGTTGAAGAGGAATTTAATTCTTATGTTGTCATCTCTGACGAAGTATGCGTCTGATGGACATGTTTTCCTGACTGATTCCAGGAACCCGGAAGACTATAAATTCCGAGTTATGGCATGCCTGCGCTGGTCCACTTGTTTCCTTGCCGCAGGTGGGGAGTCTTGTGTATTACTTCCCTCAAGGACATAGCGAACAGGTTTGCATTTATTTCCCTTAATACTATTGCTCTCTTTCAGGAGAGAAAAGAGCTATTTTGATCCATTCTTTTCTTCCCATTGCCCTTTTTTTCGGTTACTATTTTTTTTCTTTGTATTGAAACTACAGCATACTGCTAAACCAATCAACTGCTTTGTATTCTAGTGTTCTTTGTTTTATGAGTAAAATTTTCATGAGCCTTGTGCCTGGAAGTGCCATGGTACCATACCAGTAACCATTACACAAGTTGTTTGATAATATCTGGAAAAAATGTAGTAAAATCTGGACAATATATTAGATCCTTCTTGTAGATTTTGTTATTGATTGAATGAGAAATAAAAGGACGAATAATATATAGCTTTATTCCTTTGAGCAGGTAGCAGTGTCCACAAAAAGAATGGCCACCTCTCAAATTCCCAACTATCCAAGTCTCCCATCTCAGTTGATGTGCCAAGTTCACAATGTTACACTGCATGTATGTAGTTTATGGTTATGGTTAAATATGCTACACTTGGCCATGTATCTTTATAATATAAACTATGATCTTACTTTTTGGGTATCTTTAATAGGCAGACAGAGATACGGATGAAATATATGCCCAAATGAGTCTTCAACCAGTGAACTCTGTAAGCTCCTCTCTTATGATTAACGTCTGTAACAGTTGTCATTTCCTGGATATTCAACATTGACAGAAAAAAGAGAACCCTCTTATGCTATTCAAATAACATGGTTAGACTTGGCCTTTTGATTAGGAAAGAGATGTCTTCCCTATACCAGACTTTGGACTGAAGTCCAGCAAGCATCCAACTGAGTTTTTCTGCAAAACCCTGACTGCAAGTGATACAAGTACCCATGGTGGTTTCTCAGTGCCACGCCGAGCTGCAGAGAAGCTCTTCCCTCCATTGGTGAGGTTTTAACTGCTTAATCATAGCTTCAGTAGCATGCATGCGCATGCAAAGACTTTATGTGAAATCACTGAATCACATTACTGTTTTAATCCCTCCAGGATTACACAATGCAACCCCCAACACAGGAGCTTGTTGTGCGAGACTTGCATGATAATACTTGGACATTTCGCCATATATACCGCGGTTAGTGTGTTTTGGTTATTTACCTTCTGTTAGCGTGTGCATATGTTTGTGTGTCTGTAGAAAGAAGTTTTTACTTGATAATTGATATTGTAAACTTTATCTTGAGTTATCGCGTATGTTGTATGATACAGGACAGCCAAAGCGGCACCTTCTCACCACTGGATGGAGTTTATTTGTTGGATCAAAAAGGCTTAGGGCAGGTGATTCTGTTCTCTTTATCAGGTATGCTATAGTTCATTTGCATTCTTTTGAGCTATATAGACGCATTTGTTTGGTTCTAGGTATTTTAGATACTAAATGCACGAGTGTCTTGTATTATTTGTTTATGTTGTTTCAAGGGATGAGAAATCACAGTTAATGGTGGGTGTGAGGCGTGCAAATCGTCAACAAACTACATTACCGTCCTCAGTTCTATCAGCAGACAGTATGCATATTGGTGTCCTTGCAGCTGCTGCACATGCTGCAGCCAATAGAAGCCCATTCACAATTTTCTACAATCCAAGGTGTTTATAATGTTTTCTATCCCATACGTTTTTACTTTTTACTTCCTCTCTCTCTCCCAGTTTCCCCTTACTTTCTTAAGGTTCGTGTGACCACATGCTGACTTAGCTCTCTTTTGTTCCTTTTTTTGTAGGGCCTGCCCATCTGAATTTGTGATTCCTATGGCTAAATATCGAAAGTCTGTATTTGGTACTCAAGTCTCCGTGGGTATGAGGTTTGGAATGATGTTTGAGACAGAGGAGTCAGGAAAACGTAGGTAAGTTTCTAGATACTTTCACACTCTCACCATGTGTGTCCACCTCTACCTGTTACAAAATTTTGGGTTATAATGCTTTGCTACACTTATGCACCAAGTCGAATGCTATAGGCCTTGTTCATATTGCTTCCTGGCAGTGTAATATGTGAATGTAATTGTTGGAAGTTAACACGAGTAAAAATAACAATAATGTTTGTTTTAATGTGTTTATATGTCCTTTGATTTATGGTTTGTATGTTCAATAGATCAACTGTCTACTAATCTATCAATTTTCTGCAGATATATGGGTACAATAGTTGGTATTAGTGACTTGGATCCTCTGAGATGGCCTGGCTCAAAGTGGCGAAACCTTCAGGTTTTGATTAAATTCAATACTGTTAACTGTTAGTTTAACAGGATGCTTTGCATCTTCCTATTGAAGAATGCACCGTTATCTACTGGAAATAATGGGCTTGTCCATACCCTTTCTCTAAACAGGTTGAGTGGGATGAACCTGGATGCAATGATAAGCAGAACAGGGTCAGTGCATGGGAGATTGAGACTCCTGAAAGCCTCTTTATTTTTCCTTCTCTAACTTCAGGTCTCAAACGACCATTACATCCTGGAATTTTGGGTAAGGTCCTTTTTTTGGATAATTTAAGGTTCTGTTTCTTATATGGAGTGGTGTGCAACTTTTTCCAATACTTATCTTGTGGCTGATTTTTGTGCTCACAGGAGCAGAATCTGAATGGGGAAGCCTGATTAAAAGGCCCCTCCTCCAGTTTCCAGAAAATGGAAATGAGAATCTACCCTATCCCATCTCAAATTTATGTTCTGAACAATTGATGAAGATGATGCTCAAGCCTCAACTTGTCAACCATCCTGGAATGTTTGCTTCTACTTTGCAACAAATCTCTTCTGCAAGAGGATCCCCATTGGAAGAGGTGAAGAACCTGCAGCCTACATCCTATCAGAAACCTCTGTTGATAGAAAACCAGATTCATTCCCAGTTAGTCCCTGACCAATCTGATCCCATCAGCTCGAATTTGCCCAAAGTTAATGCTAATGGGAACCTACATCCTGCAAACAAAGTTGAAAGCCAAACACAGCCTCGCTGCAATAATGACAAATTAAAGGTGGAACCAGAGCAATCAACGGATCAGTTCAGTCAACTAACTTCAACATCAGAGTGCCACGAGGATAAAATGGCAGCAAGTGCTATAAGTCCATCCACCATTTTGAACCAACTTCCTTTCCCCAACCAGAACCAGGTTCAATACCAATTGCAAAATAATACATGGCCCATTCCATCACAGTTGGATTCATCACTACTCCAAGCTCATCAAATGCAGGTATCCCAAGCTGACATTAACAATTTAAGCAGCTTTCTTCCTCTCTTAGACACCGATGAATGGACATCACACCTGTCTACTTCTTGCCAACCTCTTGCTGGGATTTATAGATCACCTGGTCCTATACCAATGGTTGGGTTACAAGACTCATCAGCTGTCTTTACTGAAGCGAGTAATCCTTCTCTAACTACAGGGGGTCAGGATACATGGGATAATCAGCTGAATAATTGTAGGTTTCTACCTCAGGCTGACCAATTAACTTCATTTACTCAGCAAGACCCCTGCAGTCTTAATTCTGGTGGAGTGAAAGATTTGTCTGATGATAGCAATAATCAAAGTGGGATATACAGCTGTCTTAACATTGATGCTGGTAATGGTGGCAGTGCTGTAATTGATCCTTCTGTTTCCAGTGCCATTCTGGATGAGTTTTGCTCATTGAAGGAAGCTGATTTTCAAAATCCTTCAGATTGTCTGGTTGGCAACTTTAGTTCTAGTCAGGATGTTCAGTCTCAAATTACCTCAGCTAGCCTTGCAGACTCTCAGGCTTTCTCTAGACAAGACTTACCAGACAGCTCAGGTGGCACATCTTCAAGCAATGTTGATTTTGACGAGAGTGGCCTTCTGCAGAACAACTCATGGCAGCAAATGGCTCCACGCGTGCGAACATATACAAAGGTATCTTATCAGTTTATATTTTTGGATATGAAATTGAAAAACCCACTAGGCATCAGCTGGAGTTTTGTGCAGAATGCATGGTTCCATTTTTGCTTCATTTGGGACATGAAAATTCTACTTTCCATGTTTATATTACATTTTTTCTTACTCTTAGTGGTTATGGCTGACAGGTTCAGAAGGCAGGCTCTGTTGGAAGGTCCATTGATGTCACAAGCTATAAGAACTACGATGAACTAATCTCTGCAATAGAATGCATGTTCGGACTTAAGGGTCTGCTTAACGATCCACGAGGTTCAGGATGGAAATTGGTATACGTGGATTATGAGAATGATGTTCTCCTTGTCGGTGATGATCCTTGGGAGTAAGTACATTGCATTTCTTGTTTTTCATTTTGTCAATCCCTGTATTTTGGCTTTATTAATAGTGCAACGTTTTTCAACACAAGCAAACCTTTTATCTCCGTAAGACAAATGGCCCTAGCAACCGGCTTCTTATATATAGCTATAATTGGATGCTTGTGCAGGGAATTTGTTGGCTGTGTTCGCTGCATCAGAATCCTATCCCCTACAGAAGTACAACAGATGAGTGAAGAGGGGATGAAGCTCCTCAACAGTGCCACAGTGCAAGGCATTAATGGCTCTAATTCAGAGGGTTGCAATGCTTAAAGGTGCCCCGAATTGAGTTGCCGTTGCTCTTTCAGGTTACCCAAGAATTAATAATGAGAGAAGACAAAGGGCGTGAGATGAGTCTCCACAAGCTTATAGATGTTCATGGTGGTTTTTATGATTATCAGTCTAGATGCCTACAAGCATAGGCTAGTATTTGGGTGCTCTTCTTTTAGCTTTCACTTGGTAGAGGTGGAATGTAATGTACCATAATTTCAGTACATTTTTCAGCAGAGAATGAACTAAATGAGTAACCCCATTTTAGCAAATATCAAAAAATCAGAACTTGATGAATGATGATTGCTGAGGAGCAAATGCATTTCCAACATCTATAAGAACAAAAAGTTGAGGAATAACATGAACATGATATAGCCCCTCTAGCTATTAGGTATTGAATCCCTTAAATGTCATGGTTTGTTAGCTGCATGAAGTCTTTTGCTCATGCAAGTTGAGCAATTGAAGATTTTTGCTCCATGAAGTTTAGTTAGATCTGATAAGCCTTTCTTGCATTGTCCAGAAATGATTCTGACTATCAGCACGGAACTCTAGCAAATCTGAAGGTAAAGCATGCTAGACGACCAAAAAATCCAGGTCAGGGTGTTATTGCAATGTTCAATAGTGAGTGAAATTAGGCATAGTTAATGGAAGTAAACTAAACTAGGGCACTCCAACAGAACATGAATTTCAATGCCAAAGGATAAGTAGAATGGCCATTCTTTCCATGTATGGTAAATACTTGTTCATGGAAGGAACTTAGCTACTTCAACAAGTCAAGCAAAACATCTTTGTTGCACTCAAAAAAGTTTCAGCTGAACACAAATGATTTAAGGTTCTGAGTTACCATACGTATTAAAATCAATAGATTGATGTAGCTCCAGAAACATCAACAAAAAAGATGTTTGAGATCTTGAGCATAAAGTTCGGAGCCATAATAATCATAATAATCAGGATCAGGACTATCTAAGCACGATAGAATAAATATGAAAAGATATATAGCAAAAGGGACATTCAATTACAATGAAACCTCAAGTACTAAATCCTTAAAACAAATTCAAGAATACACTATAAAATTTTCATTTCCTAATGGTAAAGTGTTCGAATAACCAACATCAGCTAAAATACAGAAGAAGAGATTTAAAGAGAAAAATGGGTTTTGATTACAGAACAGAGGCCATCCTCCACCACTGCTAGTTAGAAAAAGAAACAATTGCAGCATTTATTCCACCTTAGAATAAATTGATGAGGATATTAAGGCAATAAATTTGCAGAAGTTTTGTGGGGGTAAAGCAAGCAATTGGAGCAATATTCTTACCTCCATATAATTTCCAGGAAATCTCTAACCATTATACTCTTACTGGCTTCTGTAGAACAGCAGACAGGTAAATTTCTGGTTTGCCAGACCCAGCTGCATCTACCTTCTCTCCTACAACCCATTTCAGCTTCTTATACCCAAACCTCTCTATCAAACGAGTCAGAGCTCTCTTCTTTTCATCATTGGCACAATAGAAGTTGTCTAACCAAAATAAGCCACCCGCCCTCAAAACGCGATCTATATCAAACATCAAGAACTCCAATTTTTCTGGTTTCCCCCCAACATCTAATCCACTTGTGGCATGAACCAAATCAAACACATTATCATAGAAAGGGAACCTATGGTCCAAACTCAAGAACAAAGGGAAAAGGCCTCTTGCTGCAATGAATTCACTATATGGTGCATCGATATTCAAGGTGTTAGTAATCACAGTCACATTCCTCTCAGCCATTCTAGCAGCAAAAGTCCCAGACCCACCTCCAATATCAAATCCAATTCTAATCCCACCATTCCCCATAGCTAACACATCATCAATAACAAAATCATTCTTGCTTCTAGCCTTAACATATTTTTGAGTCTCATAGCCATTAACCAAATCAAAACAACCAACACAATCTCTGCTCAATTTTTTACTATTCAAACAAGTAAAATTCTTGCAACCAAGACCACTCCAAGTAGCAATTTTTTCACTAACAGGTTTCCATAAAGAAAGAGGTAAAGGACTAAGGCCTACCTTAGGAACAGTCTTGGCAAAGCACCTCCTTCTTGGCAAAGGCTCACATCCCTTCAAAATTAGCTTCTGAGCAAGACTCCAATCATCAGGACAAGGTCCAGAGACCTTGTAACTCATGTATTGGGACAACAAATCAGCAGATTTCTCACAAGAATGGCCCACGGAAGCCACCATCTCAGTGATCCCAGTTCTTGAATCTTTCCCCAAAGGAAGCTGATGATGTTGAAGAAACAACTTGAGCTCATTTGCAAGATTGGGTCTTGAAAGATCAAGAGTGTCATAACCAAGCAGCTCTTTTTCCATCTTGGCAAGCTTCCTTTGAGAGGAATCGATCTCTCTCATAATCAAGGAAATTTGTTCAGTTATCAAGGAGATATTCTTGTGAGGATGGTGGAGGAGTGGGTTGTTTAAGTGTTGTTTTGGTGAGTACGTGAAGGCATAAAGAGCAAAGAGATTGGTTGTAAGAACAGAGAAAAGCATGAGAACATTAACAGCTGAAGAACAGAGTGTTGCTCTCTTGAATCTTGCTGTTCCATCTCCGATTTTCAGTGAAACCGAACCCATCTCGGCTTTGCTTGTCTCTCTTCCTCTGTACTTCTCTGCTAGAGAGAGAGTGAAGCGAGAAAGAGAGAGAGAATAAATATGGGTCTTTTACTAGAGTCAGATTTGTGAAGTGGAGCAAGTGGGAGATTTTTATTTCTTTTCCATTTGTTTATTCAGTAAAGCAAGATTAGAGTGTGATTAGTTTACTGGTCTAAGCAAATCAAGAATTTAAGACACTGTAAGCAAAGCTTGTCGGTTGGGGTTTTTCTTAACAGCTTCAACTTGTCACGGACTCACTATTCTCAACATTTAATAGTAAGCAAGACCAACGGCTCAAAATTCGTTATTTCTCCATTGATTTGAGAGTAAAATCTTGTTATCCGTACACGTGGCAGGATCAAAGTTCATCATGGAAGCAACATCAAAATTAAGTAGGTAATTAATTAGTAAAAAAAAATCATAATAATCCTCGGTAAAGAGCGTCATGATCATCATCATCAGTAAAAAGTATGAATCTGGCCCACTCTTCAACCCAAAAAGGAAAGCCCAAACTCTAACAAAATCATTGAAGATTCGGGCCTTATGGGGAAAAAATGGCGGCGTCTACTAAAGGAAGAAAGCCCAAAACCCTTGAGGAAAAATTTTTACCAAGAAGAATATAAGCCTACTTTAAAGAGGTTACCCTGATGTCGTTGCCTAGACAAGCATCACAGCTACAATGGCAAATCAGCAGCTACCCAAACAAAACGTATATAAAAAATGAACTGCTGAAAGTAAACCAGAATCATAAAAAAACCAAATTTGATGTTGTTGTTAACAATATTTGCCATCCAGAGGACAAAGGGGCAAACGATATTTACAGAAATGATCATGGGAGCTTCCATCAAGAGATATGTACATTGTGTATATATATACACTAAAAACTCTTTATTGAACTACTTCAAGACAGGCTTGAGCCTTTTGAGTTTTCTAAAGAGCCTCACCTTGCAATGGTGACCGTGCACTGGATTATTCCATGATTGAGCAACAGTTTCCAAGAACTGAGCTTGCTTTGTACAAAAGTTGAAAAAATTAAAAGGCTTTGGTGGGGAGTAGCTTTGGGAACCTATCTTGATAAGAATACCACGATGATCTGAAACCTCTGGGAAATGAACTCAACCGTGGAGTTTTTGAAAGTTTCATCCAACTGATATTAACAAGAGCTCTATCAAGCTTACTGGAAACAAAACCTTCACCTCGATTATTACGGCAAGTAAACAAAGGGCCAGAGAAGAAATGATCAACTAAGTCGATCTTAGTTGTAAATCAACAAAATCTTGTATATCAGAGCCTGCAAACCATTAAAATCATAACTTTCTTCAACCTTTGTAATAATAATGTTGAAATCTCTTGTTACAAGCCTGGGGTGATTTAAAATAGTAGATTGAAAAATTCAATCAGATGACTCCAAAGAGATCTTCTTTCAGCTTCATGATTTGAACCATAGATAGCAGTAAAGTAGAAACTATCATGCATGATCTTAAGAGTCTAAACAAGCAATGCTATGATCAATCACAGCAACAACATTAAAATGCATGAAAATTTTCCATAAAAACCGAATCCTTCCCTTCACAGCAGTAGAGTAATTGAAACACCACTTCCATCCAGAAAAATGCTTAGTAAGAATAGGAGCAAAATTGTGAACTTTTACCCTTGTTTCCAACAAAACAATATCAACTTTAAGCCTATTGATTCTCTTTACGACTTCAGTTTGCTTTTGGGGATCATTTAGCCCCCTGACATTCCATATGAGGAATGCCATTTGGTAGAAGAGGAGGATGCAGCACATGAGGCAGGCTTACCTGTCTTCTCTACCTTAAACTGGCTCTTGCCTTGATTTGTTTTTGTCCTTGGCTTAATTTGCAACATTATCTCTCTGACTTTGTCAGAGGCTGCTTTAGGCTTTCCAACATAAACAAGCTTTACAGATTGATTGGCTGAACTGGATTCAACATCATCACCTTGTTCAGCTTGCAGTATTGAATATCTATTCATGGATTGCTAATGCATTGTGCTTGCCTTTTTCAATAGTGACTTAGTTCCAGATAACAACTTTTGATCCAAGCCTTTTGCTATTAGAGCCAGTTGAGGTTTTAGTGGGATGCATCGGCTGGTTTTTCAACCACAGGCTCTGTAGGTTTAGCAGCAGGTTTTACTTCAATGGAAGTTTCAGCAACCCTCTTTGGCACCCACTTTTGTACTGGTTTATTTATCATTAACTGCAGGGTTGCTTATCTTTAGAACAATCAGAGATTCAAAATGCCCAAGCCACATTTTAACTGCCAATTGAGGAGGTTTCCAAGAAAACTCAACTGAGATTTGCACAACAGAACCATTTTCCAGTTCTACTTCCATATATTCTGGTAAAACAGTACCATCCATCATCAACTTCAATGCAAACTTTTGCTATAAGGTTGTAGCTATATGCATGTATAATGGACACCCCAAGCCACATTTTAACTGCCAATTTGCCCCCTTATAAAATTTTTACATAAAAGGATAAAATGAACTCAATACATCCCTCTCATTTCCATAGTTGCCTTATAATGACAGAAGACAAGCTTTCTGATGTACAAATATATAGCGGATCTGCATATTAAACCGCTTGACAGTGAGCACATGCAGCCAGATTTTTTTATTTTAAAAGAAAAGGCTGCAATATAAATAAAGCTCACAATACTGCAATAATCCCTCCCTGAGAAATGAGCAGCGCATGCAAAGCACTGAGAACTCCAGACCACACTTCTTGTAGAACTATCGAATATTATAAATGTTAGATTTCAGGCAAATCAAGGTATGCCACACCAACAATAACCACAGTGATCACTAAATTATGTAGCATGAGAATAAGTACAGAGCATATAGTTTAGATAAGCTCCTCTCACTCATAATTCGACTATTTCCAGATGAATAACAATAAACCAATAACCATATGGTAACATTCAACTATCAGCTGGAGCTAAATATAAGGGACTAAACAGGGTAGTTAGCTTATGACGGATACAGAACAAATACAATGTCTTAACAACTGTAAATTTTGTATAGCTTTAAAGAATTTCATGACTCAAAGAAGAGGAACTTTCAGGCATAAAGCACAATGTATGAGAATGAATAATGACGAAAAAAATTACATACACCTTGTTCCAAAGCTAAGAAACCTCCAAGTCTTTGTTTCATGAGAGTTGTTCTAAAACTGCCACCTCTTAGTTTCATTTCAATTTCAACTGATTTAAAATAATGAATATACAAGCGAATTGAGATTGGACGCCAGGATACCCAAACACAGGAAATATATTTTCACAAGCATGAGTTCCTTATCGATCACCCAAAAAAATTGAGTTTAGGCTTCATAGAAATTAGATCATATAAAGGGACACCAATGCAAAATGTTTAAAAGAGTTATAATCGGCAAAGATATCCTTCAAAGTTTAAGCCTATTTTAGCCATGCATCTCTATAGTGCCAGGGCTGTATAGGAATTGACCGTTTCAATTTTAGCATTCCTTCATTGATGGAAACACTACTTTCAATGTGCAACATTTCCCCATACTGTCAAAACCATAACATGTTTTAGGAAGGAAAAGTTTACATGCATGAAGCTTCACAGTTAATATATTAGATCAAGAAACCCACTGTAACAATTCCTCAATGAAAATATGAGATTGAACAAGTTTACCAGCATAGCAGTCCTGTGATATAAGCAGAAACAACACCGATCCACATAGAACTATCAAATGTAAATGTTTGTTTCGACAAAAATTTGCATAAAAGGGCATATTATTGAAGTGCTCCTCTTTTACTTGTAATGTGAATACTTCCAAGTGGAATAATTGCAAACCTTATCAAAACATTTAACAATCAAATCAACAGACAAATAGGATAAGTT